>WSTV01000536.1:0-20479 GCA_019632285.1 Tulasnella sp. 332
ACAGCTATCTAGCTCCATTTATGATGTCATGACTCAGACCTAGTCTATAATGATATCATGAATTGTCTCCTTTCTGCGAGGAGTAATGCAGTTGATTTCCAACCGTGGGAACCTCTATTGTTTGAGCGCTAATACTGAGCGCTTAAAGTAGACTGTTGAACATTGCCGCGCAGATACCTTCCCTCCGTGGGAATGTCTATTGTTCAAATGCTATGCTGGGCGAAACCTGGGCGAAACTGGGCGCTAAGGCAAACTACCTGACATCTATTCCCCATCCCCGTATATCGCACCATCTCTCACATTCGCACCCATCATCCCCACCATTGAACTCCTGCCAGCAATGGCCACCCAGCAACCAACATATGACCAGCTGCTCACACAGATCGCAGCGCTGGCCACACAAGTCACCAACCTTACCACCAATGTGAACAACCTTGTAAATCAACCGATAGTACAACCAGCCCCAATCATCGCACACACCTACACGCAATACGTCTTCAACAGCCACCCTATGCCGATCGGACCATCGATCACGAGTCAACAAGTTGTGCAGCTGCTGCCGAAAGGGCCAAAGGTGGCTGTGCCAGGCAAGTATGATGGAATGAAAAGGGGAGATCAGGCTTATGAGTTCGTGGCCGCTTGTGAGCAATATATGGTGATGTCAGCACAGCAATTCACCAGCAACATGGAGTTGATCAACTGGTCACTCAGGTACTTAACCAAGGAAGCCCAGAAGTGGGCCTTGATAATCATCAAGGATCTCTCCTCTGCGACGCCCACAATCAACACCTGGGGAAAGTTCAGGCAGACTTTTAAGCATGCGTTCAGAGACCCAGACCGCACAGCCAAAGCAGAAGCGGCACTGCAAAACCTGAGACAGACGACTTCGGCGGCTTCCTATACAGCTGAGTTCAGCAAGCAAGCCCACCATGTTACCTGGGACGACTAGGCCCTTATCTCACAGTACAAGCTAGAGTTGAAAGCAGAGATCAAGCTAGCAAAAGCTGCCACCAGATGGGCGAACACGCTCCTCGACATCTAGGAGGAGGCGATCACCATCGACAACAGGCTCTTTGAGGCATATGTGGAGGAACGAAGACAGCACCCTCGTCCCCAAGCTCCCATCCAATCTTGCCCTCAACCTGCTCAACAACCACTGCTGCCCCACAATACCAACCCATACCTACAACAAGTACTAAGGGATTGTGCCCAACGACCTGCACAATAGCAACAACAACAACAACAACAGCCCTGGAACCAAGGATGTCCAGGCGCCCCCCGCGATCCCAATGCAATGGAGATCGATTAGGGAGGACACCGACGCCTGACTGAGGCTAAGAAACAGCATAGGCAGCAGGCTGGGGTGTGTCTGCGTTGTGTGTCATGAAGAGGGATCTGAGGACCGCTGGACAACATCAAAGGGTTTACAAGCAATGGCAAGCGCTAGAAGCTTGATGGAGAAGACAAGAGAAATGTATAAGAGACACTGATGAGCGCTAGGAGCTCAGCAGTAGGTAGTGGAGGATGGAGGAGTACAGTAGGAGAGGAGCTACAAGACGTTGCATGAGGAATAAGTCCTCTATGCCTACTAGTATATATAAGGGTACAAGAGTGGAGGCTTACAAACATGACACGTCGATACTGCGTGGAAGTGTGGGAGAACATGAGGATAGAAGCGCGGGGCAGTGACAGGTGACCTCCTAAGCAATATGAAAGAAGAGAAGAGAAGCAAGCTAAGTGAGAGAAGGCTTACTAAGCAAGACACATGATGTGAAGAGAGTCTGATATAAAACCGAGAATAGTCCGAGATTGTTCTGAGGTCCGGTCCATGGGATAGTAGAATGTGATCATAGAGTAGGAGCCCGTGTTTGAATGAGACTTAGACAGGATGAAGTCATGACATTATGGACAGATGGGCCACTTCGCTAGAGATTGCAGGGCTGCACCCCTGGCAGTAAATGCCAGGTTGGATCGATGAGCAGAACCTGCAAGGGATAACAACAGGGAAGCAAGGGAGGAGGCTAGAGCTGCAGAGTTGAGAGCAGCAGATGAAGCAGCAGACAGAGCATTTGCAGGTGTTGATGCCCAAAGGAATGGGCAGGAAGAAGGCGCAGGGCACCAGGGAAACGAGTGGGACTGAGGTGCAGTGTCGTGCCACCGTCAGTCCCAAAGTGCTCATCAAACTTTTATGCTCCCCTTTCCACTATGTTGTATGAGTCTTTCACTTCACCTTCACCGATTATCATAGCAAACACCTTTGTCAATCAATATATCCACCATGCAAAAAAGAAGACCCAGAAGCACCTTTGGAAATCGAAGTCATACTAAAGTTCAACCAAGTCGTGATCCCAGCCCTGGCACTGTATGATGCAGGGGCATCTACAGTGTTTATCCACAAAAACATCATTGAAGAAAACCAACTTGAAGCAGTCAGTATCACGCCTCGTCCCGCCTATGCCATCAATGGAGAAGAGATTCAAGATGGAGGAATCAGGCAGGCAATCACAGGAGAACTAGTCATCGAAAACCATAGGAACAGACAAAAGTTCCACATAGCTGACATCAAGAGATACGATGTGATCCTAGGACTAACCTGGATCAGGGAACACAAACCTGACATCGAATGGTCTACCGACGCTGCAGACCACATGGTGTTCAAATTGAGACACTGCTCCCAGAAATGCCTACCTCAGCACATCGATGCATATGGTGTGGACTCAAGAGCCCCAGAGAAACCGAAGAAGAATGAAGTATTGCGGAAGAACCTTGAGACCTTAGTGAGCAACCCCGGTGCAGAGAAGGGGACCCTTGATATTGCCTTCATCACAGAGAACGCATGGAAGAAGCACTCTGATGATGCCATTGACATCGGTGTGTTCTGGTCACATGAACTCAACCCCCTCAAGATTGCAGCAGGACAGTCGCACGCAGCAAGGATCGCGGAGCAGGATGACAAGTCCAAGCCAAAGAAGGAACTAGCTGAAGCGGTTCCCCCACAGTTCCACCGTTACCTGGAGATCTTCGATAAGAAGGAATCTCAAGTCCTACCACCTGCACACAATTATGACCTTCACATCGATCTACTCCCTAGAAAAACTCCCCCGTTCAAGAAGATCTATGCCATGTCCCCTACCGAGCTTAACGCCCTACAAGAATACCTTGATGAAAACATCAAGAAGGGCCATATCCAACCATCAAAGTCGCCAGCTGGAGCACCGGTGATGTACATGAAGAAGAAGGATGGAAGTCTTAGACTTTCTGTTGATTACTGAGATCTAAACGCCATGATGGTGAAGAACCGCTATCCGCTACCACTGCCCAACAAAATCATGGATTGAGTTCAAGGAGCGAAGATCTTTAGCAAAATCGACCTACGATTGGGGTACAGCAACATCAGAATAGCAGAAGGCGACGAATAAAAAACCGCCTTCAGGACAAGATACAGTCACTATGAGTACACCGTCATGCCTTTCGGGTTAACCAACGCGCCAGCCAACTTCCAGCTGTTCATGAATGATATCTTCAGAGACATGCTCGATCACCAAGTCGTCATCTACTTGGACGACATCTTGATCTTTGCGAAGAATCAAGAGGAACATGATAAAATAGTCATGGAAGTGCTGAAGAGGCTGAAGGAGAATAACGTCTGGGCCAATCACTCAAAGAGCAAATTCAACTTAACCAAGATCGAATACTTGGGGTTCATCATCAATGGAACCACCATGAGAATAGATAAAGCGAAGATAGCTGCAATTGAGGAATGGCTGGTACCAAAGTCGGTACATGACATCCAGGTCTTCCTTGGGTTCACGAACTTCTATTGAAGATTCATCCAAGGATACTCGAAGATTGCTCAACCAATGATGGATCTGCTGAAGAAAGGCGAGAAGTTCATCTGGGGAAGCAAGCAACAAGCATCGCTAGACGCTTTCAAGAAAGCCTTCACATCATCCCCAGTACTTGCCTTCCCCGACTTTGAGAAGCCCTACATTGTGGAAACCGATTCATCTGTATTCACTCGAGGAGCGATCCTATCTCAAAAGGGAGAAGATGGAAAGTTACATCCAATTGCTTATGCATCCAAGTCGCTATCACCAGCAGAAAGGAACTATGATGTCTATGACCTTGAACTCCTAGCCATCTATGAAGCATTCAGAGACTGGAGGCAGTATCTCGAGGGGGCAAATGGTCAGACTACGATCATTACTGACCACGCCAATCTAGAAACCTTCATGACCACCAAGGAACCTTCACGAAGACAAGCCAGGTGGAGTCTATTCCTGGCTGGATTCGACTTCAAGATCATCTACTGACCCAGCGTAAAAGCGAGACCCGATCCCCTCTCACAAAGGCCAGACCATCAGCCAAGGGGGGAAGAAGAGAATTTCAAATCAATTCTCAAAAAATCGAATTTCGAAATCAACGCCACGATCTTCTCAGACAAGGACTTTGTAGAAAGGATCAAAGAAGAACTAGACAAAGACAAGTCAATGGCTGCTGTCCTGGCCTTCCTGTGAGCAGACGAACGTCACACACCATCAAAGATAAAGGAAAAGATGAGTGATTACAGCTTGGTGGACAACGTGCTCATGTATAAGCAAAAGATCTATGTACCCCAGCACTACAGACTCTGCAAGGAGATAGTGGAGTCAAGACACGATGCCGTAACAGCAGGACATCCTGGGAGAGCGAAAACCTTCAAACTCATATCTAGAACATACTGGTGGCCTTCGATGACAAAATTCATCAACGACTATGTGGATCATTGCGATGCATGCCTCAGAACCAAGGTGGTAAACCAGAAACCACAAGGTCCATTGTAACCACTCAAAGCCCCAGAAGGTCGATGGACAGATATCACATGTGACTTTGTAGTGAAGCTCCCTACGACCAAAAAGAAGAACGATTTGGTACTAGTGGTAGTCAACCGGTTCACCAAATGTGCACATTTCATCACAACTAGAGAAAACTCAATAGCACAAGACATGGCGAAGATGTTCCTGGAAAACATGTGGAAGCATCACAGGACCCCACTACGGACGGTGTCGGATCAAGGAACCATGTTCAACTCCGAATTCATGAAGCGACTATATGAATTGATAGGAATCAAACCGAACTTCTCGACAGCCTATCACCCCCAGACAGATGGCCAATCGGAGAAGATCAATTCGATCATGGAACAGTACCTAAGGCTATATGTAAACCATCGACAAGATGACTGGGATGAATGGCTAGCAGTTGCGGAGTTTCAGTACAACAATGTGATCAGCTCCTCCACCGGAGTCACACCATTCTACACAGATCAAGGAAGACACCCCACGATCGCACCTCAGACGTTCAATAAAGTCAAGGTTCCTGCGGCAGAAGAAATGGCAAAGAAGATCAAGGAAATTGGGGAAGAAGTGAAGGCAATGTTGAAGAAGGTGGAGGAAAAACATAGAACCTTCTATGACACCCACATGCAGCAGGCTACTCCGCATCAAGTCAGGGATTGTGTATGGCTGAGCCGAAAGAACAGTCTCACCGGAACCGAGGCGATTAAGACGTCGAGACCCTCAGCAAAGCTGGAACACAGAAGGTTTGGACCATACAAAGTAGTGGAGAAGGTCAGAAGGTCAGCCTATTGATTGAGACTCCCTGACACACTGAAGATACACCCTGTCTTCCACATATCACGGTTAACTGCCATGTCAGCAGATCCAATCAAAGGATGAAGGACATCACCTCCACTGCCTGTGCAGGATGAATCAGGAGAAGAAGAGTATGAAGTGGAATGAATCCTGGACCCAAGATGGAACAGAACCAGATTCCAGTACCTTGTGCAATGGAAAGGCTACAACATATCCAAAAACTCATGGAATTACATCAAGGACACCCTCAATGCCAACGACCTGATCAATGAATTCCACAGAGCCAACCCAGACAGACCCTAACCCACAAGGTTGCCTTGCACTCCATTGAACCATTGTGCTCGACAACCTTAGAGGGGG
The DNA here is from genome assembly GCA_019632285.1 of Tulasnella sp. 332. Taxonomy (NCBI): domain Eukaryota; kingdom Fungi; phylum Basidiomycota; class Agaricomycetes; order Cantharellales; family Tulasnellaceae; genus Tulasnella; species Tulasnella sp. 332. The sequence goes on from WSTV01000536.1 coordinate 5,991, forward strand.
CAACTGTCACAACTACATCGCGCCTAAGTCCAAACTCAAACACGGGATCTCACTCTATGGTCACATCTACTCTCCTATGGAACAGACTTCGGAGTTACCTCGGACTTATCTCAGTTTTATATCAGACTAACTTCTAATCATGTGTCTTGCTTGGTAATCCTTCTCTTGCTTATCTATCTTCTCTTCCCTCGCTTAGGAGGTCACCTGTCACTGCCCCGCACTTCCCTACACATGTTCTCCCACACCGCTGCACAGTGTACTTGTGTCAGCTTTGTAATCCTCCAATCCTGTATTCCTATATATACTGGTAGGCATAGAGGACTTATTCCTTACGCAACGTCTTGTATCTCTCATCTCATACATTGTACTCCCCCTCCTCTCTCCACTTATCACTGACGAGCTCCTAGTGCTCCCCAGTGTCCTCTATACATTTCCTTGTCTTTCTCATCAAGCTCCTAGTGCTCAACACCGCCCTCACCCCTCTTGTCATCGTCCAGTGGTCCCTCAGCCCTCCCATCGTGACATACTTGTGTCAGCTTTGTAACCCTCCACTCCTGTAACCTATATATACCAGTAGGCATAGAGGACTTATTCCTCATGCAACATCTTGTATTCCCTCTTCCCTTGTATTCCTTCCTATATCTATCCCCCCACCACTGTCAAGCTCTCAGTGCTCCCCAGTGTCTCTTATACATTTCATTGTCCTTCCCCTTGAGCTCGTAGTGCTCCTCACTGTCATCCAGCAGTTATTTCAGTCTTCATTGTGACATTATGTTACGTCTTCACAAACTGCTCTACAACTCTATGCCTGTACTCTGATACAATCTTCAAAACAAAGAAATGCCCAACTGATACACCCTGTAGATTAGCAAACTAGTCCAATATTCCAACCAAATCATTGCCTTCAGGATCAAACAAGAAGACCTTGACAGAGTCAAAGCAGCTCTACCAGGAAGTTGGGTGGTAGACGAGTACCACCCCTACCCAAAGGTCACCATCCCTTATTTCCCCACTTGACAACAACTCACCCACCTCATCCACATCGATGGCAACATACAACCAGCTTTCCTCCAACTAGTCCTAGGAGTCCAGACCTGACTACATTACTCCCATACCACCTTCAAACACTTAGCCAAGTGGGATTAAAATCAACACGCCTCCCAAACAAACATACCAATCTCAGTTTTGACTGCCATCCAAGCATTCATCCAATGATGACAAACACATCCTACAATCACCATCCCCATGTCACACTCCATCATCCCCAACAACACCCTCACCTATCAACAAAGAGCCAGCAATGGCTACACAACAAAACCCCTACAACTTACTGCTTGCACAAATAGCAGCACTCACCGCTCAGTTAACCACCCTCATAACAAATGTCAATACTATGGCTGGGCATGTGCCAGCAGTGCAAAATCCTCTAGCACCCACCACCCACACCCAATACACATTCACAGCAACTCCTATGCCCTATGGACCATCAATCACCACTCAACAAGTCACACAGCTCCCACCCAAGGGACCAAAAGTGGCCATTCCTGACAAGTATAACAGAAAGAAAAGAGGTGATTGCTGCTATGAATTCATATTGGCTTGCGAACAGTACATGGTGCTGTTGTCCTAACAGTTTGCAGATGATAGGGCCCTGATTAACTGGGCAATGGGGTACCTTATCAAGGAAGTGTGGAAGTGGGTGCTCATCATCATTAAGGACTCCACCAGGCCCAACCCCACTATCGCCTAGGGGCACTCACTGCTTAAGGACTGGGATAGAACTAATGGACTATAAGCTAAGAGCTGGCTTGGAATATCAAAGAACTGTTATATAAGTTGATTGCAATGGGGATCCTCCTACTGAGAGTCCCCTCCTATTTATGTCTTGTACTTCCTCCTTTACTGTACTCCTTTCCTCTCCTCTACTCTCACCTATCGAGCTCCTAGTGCTCCTTGGATCCTTTATACACCTCATTGTCTTCTCGTCACACTTCTAGTGCTTACTATTGTCACTACTGTCGTCATCCAGCAGTTCTATCAACCTACTCATGACATTACGTTGTGTCTTACACTGCTCCATGATAACCTTTATGCCTACACTCCGATACAATCTTCATAACAAAGAAACCTCAAATCTTTACCCCTCACGAATCAGTGATCTAGTCCAAAGTCCCAACCTGATCATCATCTTTGGAATCAAGAGGGAAGACCTCAACAGAGTTAAGGCAGCATTACCAGGAAGCTGGGTGGTGGATGAATACCACCCTTATTCCAAAGTCGCTATCCCCTATTATCCTACCCAACAACAACTCGCTTGCCTCATTCATATTGACCAGAATATCCAACCGGCATTCCTTCAACTACACCTAGTGGTTCAAACTAAGCTCTACTTCTATCACACCACATTCAACTACCTAGCCAGGTGGGATTGAAATCACCATGCCTCCATGATTCCAACACCGATTCTGAGCCCTGTCAGAGCACTCCTCAGATGAGGAAACACATACAATCCACTCCCTATCACCATATCACTCTCTGTGCTCAACATTGCCAACACCATCAAACCCACCACCAGAAATGGCAACTCAACAGAACCCTTATGATTTGCTATTTACGCAGATCACATCACTCACAACACAACTACAAACACTCACAACAAATGTCAACAACATGATGGGACAAGCACTAGCAGCCCCACAACTCCCTATCCTCATGACACACACCCAATATGTATTCACTACAAGCCCTACGCCACATGGACCATTGGTCACCACTTAGCAAGTCATGCAGCTTCCACCAAAAGGACCAAAAGTAGCAGTCCCTGAAAAGTATGATGGAAAAAAGTGTGGCAACTGATGCTATGAATTCATCTCAGCATGCAAGCAATACATGGTACTCTCCTCACAACAATTTGCAGATGACCAAGCACTCATTAACTGGGCCATGGGGTACTTGATTGAGGAGGCCCAAAAATGGGCTCTTATCATCATCAAGGATGCCACCAGCCCTGCCCCAACCATCATGATGTGGAGTCAATTCAAGAACTCCTTTGAGCATGCCTTCAGTGACCCAGATCAAGCAGTCAAGGCTGAGACTGCACTGCAAAATCTCAAATAAACTGGGTCGGCTACAACCTACACCACTGAATTCAGTAGACACACGCACCATGTAACCTGGAACTAGGAAGCACTGATTTTGCGGTACAAGCTGGGATTGAAGGTGGAGATTAAGCTCACTAAGGTGGCAATAGGATGGGGAGCTACCTTGATGAACGTTCAGGAGGAAGTGGTAACTATCAATAATAGGCTCTACAAAGCCCATACAAAAGATTGTCAACAGCACCCCCATCCTCCTGCTCAGCAACCCACTTGCCTGCCACAACAACAACAACAACAACAACAGCAATGCCCTGTCAACAACTACCTGCAGCAGGTAATTCAAGAAAGAGGTGGAGTCCTGCCATGTCAGCAGCAGCTTCAGCCTCAACAGCCTTGACAGCCAGGATGTCCAGGCACCCCCCACAATCCCAGTGCAATGGAGATCAATCAGGGAGGACGCCAATGCTTGACTGAGGCTGAGAAGCAATGTGTCACAAATGGAGGCTGAGGAAACCGCTGGATGATGATAAGCACTAGGAGCTCAATAGATGGGACAAGAGAAATGTATATGAGACACTGAGGAGCACTAGAAGCTCAACAGTGTGTAGAGAATAAGGAGGATGTACAAGAGATAGGATACAAGACGTTGTGTGAGGAATAAGTCCTCAATGCCTACTGGTATATATAGAAGTACAGGAGTGGAGGATTACAAACATGACACAAGTACACTGCGTGGCAGTGTGGGAGAACATGTGGGTAGAAGTGTGGGGCAGTGACAGGTGACCTCCTAAGCGAGAGAAGAGAAGAGAAGAGAAGAACATTAAGCGAGATAAGGCTTACTAAGAGAGACACATGACTAGAAGATAGTCCAAGGTAAATCCAAAAAGAGTCTGAGGTCTGTATCCATGAGATAGTTGATTGTGATCATAGAGGGAGAGCCTGTGTTCAGTTTGAACTTAGAGCAGGACATAGTTATAATACAATAGAGAAGACAGGCAGGAGCATGCTTGTAGTGCAGCCAGATAGGTCATTTTGCCAGGGACTGCAGGGCAGCTCTCTTGGACATCAACACTGGGATCGACTGACCTGCCGCTCCCAGGGAGCCGGATTGCAATGGTGGGAGGGCTACAGAGATGAATGTGGCAGAAGAACAAGCAGACAGGGTGTTTGTGGCTGCAGAGGCCCAGGAGAATGGGCAGGAAGCTGGTGCTAGGCGCTAGGGAAATGCCTGGGACTGAGGTGCGACATCGCATCACCCTCAGTCCCTATATGCTCAATGAACTTTTTTGAATCACTTTCATCCATGTTGCTTGAGTCTTTTCCATCACATGTATCCCCCTCTACTACTATGACAGTGAATGCCCTATTTGATAGTAAATACCAACCCACTACCATGCAAAAAGACCCTGAAGCACCCCTGGAGATTGAAGCGATAATAAAGTTCGAACAAAACATGATCCCTGGCTCTTTATGACCCCAGAGCCTCAACTATATTCATAAACAAAACCCTTGTCCAAGATCACCCAATTCCCACCTTGAACATTTCCTTTAGACTTATTTATACCATCAATGGAGATCCTGTCCAGCTAAAGAGGATCAATCAAGCAGTAAAGTGTGATCTGAAGATTGAAAACTATCAGCACTCTCAGAAATTCCAGATAGCCAACATCAGAAGATACAATGTAGTAATCGGGCTGACCTGGATCTGTCAACATCAACCAGAGTGTCACAACTACATTGTGCCCAAGTCCAACAAGAACACGGGCTCTCACTTTATAGTCACAATCTACTCTCCCACAGAACGGACCTCGGATCTATCTCGGAGTTACTTCGGAACAATATTGGACTATCTTCTAATCATGTGTCTCTCTTTGTCAGCACTTCTCTCACTTAACAGTATTCTTGTCACAATGGGGGGTCTGAGGTACCGCTGGATGATATAAAAGGGTTTTGGGTGATGGCGAGCACTAGGAGCTCAATGAAGAGAACAAGTGAAATGTATAAGGGACAACAAGGAGCACTAGGAGCTCAATGACAATGAGTGGGAGTGATGAAGAGGAGATACAATGAGGAGAGGGAATACAAGACGTTGCGTGAGGATTAAGTCCTCTACACCTACCAGTATATATAGGAGTACATGAGTGGAGGATTACAAATGCGACACGAGTACACTGCATGGCAGTGTGGGAGAACATGAGGACAGAAGTGCGGGGCAGTGACAGGTGACCTCCTAAGTGAGAGAAGAGAAGATAGATAAGTGATAGAAGGATTACCAAGTGAGACACATGATTAGAAGTTAGTCTGATATAAAACCGAGATAAGTCTGAGGTAACTCTGAAGTCCATTCTGTGGGAGAGTAGATGTGACCATAGGGTGAGATCCCATGTTGGATTTGGACTTAGGCAGGATGTAGTTGTGACAGTTGCCCCCTCTAAGGTTGTTGAGCATGATTGCTTGATGAAGTGCGATGCAACCTTGTTGGGTGAGGTCTGTCGGGGTTGGCTTCATAGAATTCCTTGATCAAGTCATTGGTGTTATTGGTGTCTTCGAGGTAGTTCCATGAGTTTTCAGATGTGTCATAGCCTTTCCATTGTATAAGGTACTGGAATCTGGTTCGGTGCCATCGCAAGTCCAGGATTCATTCCACTTCGTGTTCTTCTTCTCCTGATTCATTCTGCACAGGTGGTGGAGGTGACGTCCTTCGTCCTTTGATTGGGTCCTCTGACGTAGCAGTCAATCGAGATACGTGGAAGACAGGGTGTATCTTTAGTGTACTTGGGAGTCACAATCGATAGGCTGACCTTCCAACCTTTTCTATCACTTCATATGGTCCAAACCTTCTGTGCTCCAGCTTTGCAGATGGTCTCAACGTCTTAATCGCCTCGGTTCCAGTGAGACTGTCCTTTCGGCTCAGCCATACATGATCCCTGACTTGATGTGGAGTCGCCTGCTGCATGTGGGTGTCATAGAAGGTTCTGTGCTTCTCCTCTGCCTTTCTTAGCATGGCCTTTACTTCCTCCCCAATTTCCTTGATCATTTCCGCCATTTCCTCTGCTGCTGGGACTTTGACTTCGTTGAATGTTTGTGGCGCAATCACTGGGTGTCTTCCTTGATCTGCATAGAATGGGGTGACTCCTGTAGATGAGCTGGTCATGTTGTTATATTGAAACTCAGCTATTGCTAGCCATTTGTCCCAGTCATCTTGTCGGTAGTTCACGTATAGCCAAAGGTATTGCTCCATAAGCAAGTTGATTTGTTCTGCCTGTCCATCTGTTTGTGGGTGGTATGCAGTTGAGAAGTTAGGTTTGATGCCAATCAACTTGTAGAGCCTCTTCATGAATTCCGAGTTGAATGTTGTTCCTCAGTCAGATACCGTTCGCAGTGGTGTCCCGTGGTGCTTCCATACGTTCTCCAAAAACAGCTTTGCTGTTTCTTGAGCGGTTGAACTTTCTTTGGTTGCAATGAAGTGGGCCTTCTTAGTGAATCTATTGACTATCACAAGTACCAAGTCGTTTTGTCACTTTGTGACTGGAAGTTTGACTACAAAATCGTACGTTATGTCTGTCCATCTTCCTTCTGGGGCTTTGAGTGGTTGTAATGGGCCTTGAGGTTTCTGATTGATTACTTTTGTCCTCAGGCAGGCATCGCAGTGGTCCATGTAATCGTTGATGAATTTTGTCATTAACAGCCACCAGTAGGTTCTTGCCACTAACTCGAGTGTCTTCACTCTTCCTGGGTGTCCTGCGGTTGCTGCGTCATGCCTTGATTCAATGATTTCTCTGTGAAGTCTGTAGTGTTAAGGAACATAGATCTTCCTCCAGTACATGAGTGCTCTGTCTGCCAGACAATAGTCACTCATTTTCTCCTTTACTTTCGATGGCACTTGGGAGTCATCCGCTCGAAGGAAGGCCAGGACAGCAGTCATAGACTTGTCTTTGCTGAGTTCATTTTTGATTTGATCTGTGAATTCTTGATCTAAGAACAGGGTGGTGCTGACTTCGAAGTGTGATTTTTTGAGAATTGTTTTGAAATTCTCTTCTTCCCCCCTTGGCTGATGGTCTGGCCTTCTTGAGAGAGGGTCAGGTCTCACTTTGACTCCTGGTCAATAGACAATCTTGAAGTCAAATCCTGCAAGGAATAAACTCCATCTTGCTTGTCTTCTTGGGGGTTCTTTTGTTGTCATGAATGTCTTGAGATTCACGTGATCCATTATCACCATCGTTTGTCCATTTGCCCCCTCAAGATATTGTCTCCAATCTCTGAAAGCTTCATAGATAGCGAGTAGTTCGAGGTTGTACACATCATAGTTCCTTTCTGTAGGCGACAGCGATTTGGATGCATAGGCTATCAGGTGTAGCTTTCCATCTTCTCCTTTCTGAGATAGAATTGCTCCTCGTGCAAAGACGGATGAGTTGGTTTCTACCATGTAGGGTTTCTTGAAGTTGGGGAAAGCCAGAACTGGTGACAATGTAAAGGCTTTCTTAAACGCCTCTAGCGATGCTTGTTGTTTGCTTCCCCATATGAACTTCTTGCCTTTCTTCAACAAATCCATCATTGGTCGAGCTATCTTCAAATATCCCTGTATGAATCTCCCATAGAAGTTGGTGAAGCCCAAGAAGACTTGGATGTCGTGGACTGATTTTGGTACCAGCCATTCTTCTATCACAGCTATCTTCACTCTATCCATTCGTATGGTCACTCTGTTAATGATGAATCCCAGATACTCGATCTCCTTGAGATTGAATTCACTCTTTGAGTGGTTTGCCCAGACATTGTTCTCCTTCAGTCTCTTCAGTACTTCCATAATGATTGCATCATGTTCCTCTTGCGTCTTGGCAAAGATCAGAATGTCGTCCAAGTAGATGACCACTTGATAATCGAGCATATCATGGAAGATGTCATTCATAAATAGTTGGAAGTTGGCCAGTGCATTCATCAGACTGAATGGCATTACTGTGTATTCGTAATGTCCATATCATGTTCTGAACGCGGTCTTCCATTCATCTCCCTCCACTATTCAGACGTTACTGTACCTGGATCATAGCTCAATTTTGCTGAATATCTTCGCACCCTGGACCCAGTCCATGATCTCGTTTGGAAGTGGTAGGGGGTATCGGTTCTTTACTGTCATGGCATTGAGGTTGCGGTAGTCGATGCAGAGTCTGAGACTTCTGTCCTTTTTCTTCATGTATATTATAGGTGCTCCGGCTGGTGACTTCGATGGTCTGATGTGACCCTTTTTGATGTTTTCGTCAAGGTATTCTCGGAGTGTGTTGAGTTCTGTGGGGGACATGGCATAGATCTTTTTGAACAGGGGAGTTTTTCCTGGGAGTAGATCGATGTGGAGGTCATAGTCCTGCGTAGGCAGTAGTACTTGGGATTCTTTCTTGTCGAAGATTTCTAGGTAGCGGTGGAACTGCGGGGGAACTGCTTCTGATGGTTCCTTCTTAGGTTTGGACTTGTCATCCTGCTCTGTGATCCTTGCCATGTGTGACTGTCCAGCTGCAATCTTGAGGGGGTTGATCTTGTGCAGCCAGAACACACCAAGGTTGATAGCTTCTTCCGCTTGTTTCTTCCAAGCGTTTTCTGTGATAAATGCAATGTCAAATTCTCTGTCTCTTGATGGGATTGGCTAGCTGACCAATGTTTCCAGATTCCTTCTTAGCTCTTGGTTCTTCTTTGGCAATCATGGAGCTCTTGAGTCCACCCTGTAGGCATCAATGTGCATTGGAAGGCAGTGTTGGGAGCAGTATCTGGATTTGAATACCATTCTGTCTGTGGCTTCTTTTAACCATTCGATCTCTGGCTGGTGCTGCCTAATCCATGTTAATCCAATGACTGCATCATATCTCCCAATATCAGCCACGTGGAACTTTTGTGTATTTTCGTGATTTTTGATTTGTAGCTGACACTTGACTGCTTGGGTGATTCCTTTACTTTGAATTGGTTCGCCATTGATTGCATATGCAGGCCTTGGGGGAATTTTGAAACTTGGAATCTGATGTTCGTCCACCAGGGACTTATTAATGAATGTAGACGACACTCCTGGGTCGTAGAGGGCGAGGATGGGGATTGTGATTTTACCAAACTTTAGTTTTGCCTCGAGTTCTAGCGGTGCCTCTGGGTCTTTTCTGATGTCAATGTGTTGGTATTGGTTATCGACGAGGGCGTTAGCTGTGATAACAGTAGTGGTGGTAGTAGGTACATCATGAAAAGAAGGCTCGAGCATAGAACATAAGGGTAAAAAAAAGTTCGATGAGCATATTGGGACTGACGGTGACACGACATCACACCTCAGTCCCAGGTGTTTCCCTGGCGCTCAGCACCATCTTCTTGTCCATCCTGCTGAGCATCTGCAGCTGTGAAGGCTCTTCCTGCTGCTTCATCTGCTGCTCTTAACTCTGCAGCCCTTGCTTCCGCCTGTGCTTCTCAATCATCCTCTTGCCTAGGCTCCATGTGTTGATCCAACCCAGCATTTACTGCCAGGGGTGCGGCCCTACAATCCCTTGTGAAGTGGCCCATTTGGCCACAACACAAGCAGGCTTCTGCTTGCCTCCTTCGCTGCTTTTCTGCATCCGTTAGACATCGGTGTCCTCCCTGGTCGATCTCCATTGTGTTGGGATCTCAGGGGGCACCTTGACGTGGTGGCAATCGATGCTGTTATTGTTGTTGTTGTTGTTGCTATTGAGCAGGGCGTTGTGCACGATCCCTCAACACCTGCTGCAGGTATGGGTTGGCAGCACAAGGCTGCAGTGGTTGTTGCGCAGGTTGTTGGGGTCTGGGATGGATTGGTGCTGGGGGACGGGGATGCTGGCGTCTCTCTTCCACGTGTGCCTCAAAGAGTCTGTTGTCTATGGTGATTGCTTCTTCTTGGACATCTAGCAGCGTATTGGCCCATCTGGTGGCAGCCTTCACGAGCTTAATCTCAGCCTTCAATCCCAGCTTGTATTGGGAGATCAACACCTGATCGTTCCACATGACATGATGGGTGTATTTGCAGAATTCTGAGGTGTATGTTGTGGCCAACCTGGTCTGTTGCAGGTTTCGAAGGGCCGTTTCTGCTTTAGCCATGTCACAACTATGTCCTGCCTAAGTCCAACCTGAACACAGGCTCCTACTTTATAGTCACATTCTACTTTCCCATGGAATAGACCTCGGACTTACTTCGGAACATTATCGGTTTTACCTCGGACTAGCTTCTATCCTGTGTCTCTCTTTGTCAGCATTCCCCTACTTATTGTGCTTCTCTTCTCTCAGCTAGGAGGTCACCTGTCACTGCCCTGCGCTTCCTTACACATATTCTCTCACACTGCCGCACAGTGTACTCATGTCAGCTTTGTAATCCTCCACTCCTGTATCCTATATATACTAGTAGGCGTTGAGGACTTATTCCTCACGCAACGTCTTGTATCCCCTCATACATTGTATCCTCCCCTCTCTCCTCTCCACTCATCAACGTTGAGCTCCTAGTGCTCCTTGTTGTCTCTTATACATTTTACTTGCCCTGTTCCTTGAGCTCCTAGTGCTTGCCATCGCCAAAGTCCTCGTTATCGTCGTCCAGCAGTTACTTCAGACACCTCATCATGACAAGCCACCCTATCCAGATCGCCAAAAGCATGTTCAAACGTTTGCCTGTACTTCCCCTAAGTGTCGATGGTTGGTGTCACTGAGGAGAGGTCTTTGATGATGATCAAAGCCCATTTCTGAGCTTCCTCAGTTAGGTAACCGAGTGACCAGTTGATCAGGTTGAGATCGCTAGCAAATTGTTGTGCTGACATTACTATGTATTGTTTGCATGCTGAGATGAACTCATATGCGTTGTCTCCTCTCTTTTTTCCATCATATTCCTTGGGGACTGCCACTTTGGGTCCTTTAGATGATAGCTATGCCACCTGTTGGCTTGTGATGGAAGGACTGATGAGGTTGGGGTGGCTGTTGAAGAGGTACTGTGTGTAGGTGAGGGCTTAAACCTGTGGTGCAGGTTGATTGACGATATTGTTTACATTGGTTGTGAAGTTCACCACCTGCATAGTCAGGGCTGCGATCTGAGCTAGCAGTTGGTCATATGTTGGAGTTTGTGTTGCCATTGCTGGCGGGAGTGCAATGGTGGGGATGAGTGGTGCGAGAGTGTAAGATGGTGGGATGTAAGGGGAAGGGTTGCAGAGGACGCTGTGTGTCTCACTGTCAGAGTCGTGTTCTGAGGGTGCTCAGAACCGATTTGTCCTTGGGTTTCTGGGAGGCATGACTGCTTTAGTCCCACCTGGTGAGGCTCTTGAAAGTGGTGTGTGTGAAGTGAATCTTTGTTTGAATGCCTAGTTCAATGTAGAGGTAGGCAGGTTGTATGTGCTTATCAATGCTGATAAGTCTGGCGAGTTGTTGTCTCTTCAGGAAGTAGGGAATGCAGACTTTGGGGAAATGATGGAATTCCTGGCAGACCCAACTTCCTGGTAGGGCTTGTTTGACTTGTTTTAGGTCCTCGTGCTTGACTGTGAAGGCGATAATCTTGTTGGCATGCTGTGCAAGCCTGCTGATATTTGGTGTGTAAAGGTTGGGAGTTTCTTGGTTTCAGAGATTGTATCTCAAGGCTGGCATGTATGTCGTGGAGCGGTGTATAGGACGCAACGTAATGTCACGATGGGGGGTCTGAGGTACCGCTGGATGACATAAAAGGGTTTTGGGTGATGGTGAGCACTAGGAGCTTGATGAAGAGAACAAGTGAAATGTAGAAGGGACAACGAGGAGCACTAGGAGCTCAACAATGATGAGTGGGAGTGATGAAGAGGAGATACAATGAGGAGAGGGAATACAAGACATTGCATGAGGATTAAGTCCTCTACTCCTACCGGTATATATAGGAGTACATGAGTGGAGGATTACAAATGTGACATGAGTACACTGCGTGGCGGTATCGGAGAACACAAGGACAGAAGTGCAGGGCAGTGACAGGTGACCTCCTAAGCAAGAGAAGAGAAGATAGATAAGCGATAGAAGGATTACTAAGCAAGACACATGATTAGAAGTTAGTCTGATATAAAACCAAGATAAGTCTGAGGTAACTCCGAAGTCCGTTCTGTGGGAGAGTAGATGTGACTATAGAGTGAGATCCCATGTTGGATTTGGACTTAGGCAGGACGTAGTCATGACAATTCTCTTCTCTCACTTAGGAGGTCACCTGTCACTGCCCTGCGCTTCTACCCTCATGTTCTTCCACACCACCACGCAGTGTACTTGTGTCATGTTTGTAATTCTCCACTCTTGTACCCCTATATATACTGGTAGGTATAGAGGACTTATTCCTCACGCAACGTCTTGTATCTCCTCCTCTATTGTATCCTCTCCTCTCTACCTCACTCCCCTCACATACCTTGAGCTCCTAGTGCTCCTGGTATTCTCTTATACATCTCATTGTCCTCTTCCTTGAGCTCCTAGTGCTCACCATCGCCAAAGACCCTTCACGTGTCGTCCAGCAGTTATCCCTCAGCCCACTTCGTGACACAGAGATTGAATGGTCAAAGGATACAGCAGATTGAATAGTGTTTAAGTCAAGACATTGTTCCCAACATTGTCTACCAGTGTATATCAACACCTATGGTGTGGACTCAAGAGCCCTACAAATGCCAAAGAAGAATGAAGAACTGTAGAAGACCTTGGAAACACTGGTTAGCAACCCAGCCCCTTTAAGATATAACCCTTATGATATCACTTTTATCACAGAGCATGCATGGAAGAAGCAAGCTGTGGGTGCTGTTAACTTCAGTGTTGTCACAACTATGTCACACCCAAGTCCAACTTCAACATGGGCTCTCACCATATGGTCACAATCTACTTTCCCACAGAAAGGACTTCAGAATCACTTCGGACTTATCTCAGATATATATCAGACTAACTTCTAATCATGTGTCTCTCTTTGTCAGCATCCTTCTCTTCTCTTCTCTTCTCTTCTCTCGGCTAGGAGGTCACCTGTCACTGCCCCACACTTCTACCAACGTGTTCTCCCACACCGCTGCACAGTGTACTCGTGTCAGCTTTGTAATCCTCCACTCCTGTATCTCTATATATACTAGTAGGCATAGAGGACTTACTCCTCACATAACATCTTGTACTCCCTCTCCTCTACTGTACCTCCTCTCTCCTATACATCTTAGACATTGAGCTCCTAGTGCTCCTTGTCATCTCTTATCCATTCACCTTTGTCCTCTCCATCGAGCTCTGAGTGCTCAACATCATCATATCCTTCGTCGCTGTCGTCCAGCGGTAACCTCAGCCACCTCATCATAACAAGTGTGTTCTGGCCACATGAACTCAACCCCCTTGAGATTGCAGCAGGACAATCCCATGCAGCCAGAATCGCAGAAGCGGATGACAAGTCCAAACCAAAGAAAGAACCAGCCAAGGCAGTTCCTTTGCAGTTCCATAGTTACCTGGAGATCTTTAACAAGAAGAAATCGCAGGTCCTACCTCCCAACTAAGATTATGACCTCAGAATTGACCTTCTCCTGGGAAAGACACCACCATTCAAAAAGATCTACACAATGTCACCCACTGAGCTTGATGCCCTCCATGAATATTTAGACAAAAACCTCAAGAAGGGACATATCAGACCTTCAAAATCACCTGCTGGAGCTTCAGTAATGTATATGAAGAAGAAAGACAGTAGCCTTCAACTCTGCATCAATTACCATGATCTCAATGCAATGACAGTAAAGAGCCGATACCTGTTGCCACTTCCCAATGAAATCATGGACCAAGTACAAGGAGCAAAGATCTTTAGTAAGATCAACCTTCAATCTGGTTATAGTAATGTCCACATCGCTGAAGGAGATGAATGGAAGACAGCATTCCGAACCCAATATGGCCACTACAAATACACAGTAATGCCATTCAGTCTGACCAATGCACCAGCCAACTTCCAGCTCTTCATGAATGACATTTTCAGAGACATGCTTGATCATCAAGTGGTAATTGTAAGATCAGTTCTTCCTGTACTGATCTAAAGGTTTACTAAGGTATCACCTAGGGGTACTCACTGCTTGAGAACTGGGATAGGTCTGATGGATCTGGGCTAAGAGCTTGAGAGCTGATTTGGATTGAAGAACTTTGTATACAAGATGATTGCGATGGGGAGCCTCCTACTGAGAGTCCCCTCCTATTTATACATAAATATCTATTAATGATGTCATGATACTACCATGGTTATTGTAAGATTAGTTCTTCAGGGACTAATCTAAGTTTTCACTAAGGTGACGCCTAGGGGTACTCTCCTGCTAAGAACTGGCTCTGCATGGTTTGAAGAACTATTATACCAGGTGATTGTGATGGGGAGCCTCCTACTGAGAGTCCCCTCCTATTTATACATGAATATCTACTAATGATATCATGCTATGACCATGG
>WSTV01000537.1:8683-20454 GCA_019632285.1 Tulasnella sp. 332
TCTGGCCGCTGTCGCAACCCATGCGTTGACAAGAGTTCCGTCTCTGAGAGGAAGAACAATGCCTTGATTATAAATTGAATGACAAGGCATCGCGTAGATGGAGCTGAGTATCCAAAACAAAATATCATCTTGACAGGTTGGATGTTGAGGCCTTGTAGTTCTGTGGGAGTGGTGTGCATCGCGTCACAAGATTGTGGTAGTAAAAGCCCCGGGCGCTCAGGTCTCCATATGGTGATGAAAACGAAATTGCTCGTCGTTGCGATGTTTGTTGTCGTCAACGTGAATTGCTGGATCCAGGGAAGCAAGCTAGATCTTCTCCAGTTACCACCAATCGCATGCATACCATTGGTTGACGTCTCGGACCGATCCTACTTGCTTAACGAGTCACGGCGAGTGTTCAGTGCAAAGTTTCTCGTCGATCCCTTACAATTGAGCAGAATTTTAGCCTCGGGTTGCCTTTACCCGATTGGGCGACATGTGCATGTCCACATGGAATCGAAGCCAGTCCAGAACCAGATTCTTCTTTATGCGTGATGAGCAAGCGCCCAGCCCAAAGCAGTGGATACCAGCGTATGTAGCAGTGGCGGAAATGTCGGGCAGCGCCACGCCGCCACCGCGCTGATTAGCCTTTGGGCAGAGTGGTAGTTGAAATAAGCATTGAGGGACCAGCTGAGGTAGCCACCACAACTCCGTGCATCGTGAGGTAAGCGCACGCGATCTTCACAACTTGTCATGGGATGAGCGAGTAAAGATGAGGTTGGAGTGGACATCACGGGTGCTGTGCTCGATGGGCTTTACAGTTCCAGGCCGCACCCCTATTTCAACCTCGCTTAAGAGCGCACCTTGTTATTATCCAACTGATCGCGTAAAATCTCAACCCCCGAACGTATCTATATCACCCGGACTACTGATAATCTTCATAGCCCGTCTCGTTTCATTCTTGACCGTATCCCATATCAGCCACTGACCCGAGTTTTCCTACATAATCGTTTTAACACAGAGAGCACCGCTTGAATGAACAGCAATCCCTCGACGTCGCAAGTCCCCGCTAAAAAGCAGCGCAGAGAGGATGATAAAAGCGATGGATCCAAGTCGGCTTCGCTGGTCTCTCTGACGCGCAGGAGGGTGTGGCGGGCTTGTGAGGCCTGCAGGCGAGTCAAGACACTTCCTCAGAGCAGCAAATTACTGAACCTAACGCACTCGCAGGCGGAAGAAAATCAAGTGCGATGGCACTGAGCCTGTTTGCGGCCAGTGTACGCAGACGAATACATCTTGCACCTGGATGCAGACCAGGGATAGGGCGGCGCTCAGCAGGCAGTGAGTAGCTCTTGTCATCACTCTTATCTCTTGGCACAGGCGTAGAGCAATGATCATGATACTGACGTTAACCAATATGATCTTCATGCAGATACGTTCAGGAGCTCGAAAACCGTCTCATTCGTCTAGAATCTGTCCTTGCCCAGGTGGCACCCTCAGTCGACCTGAGCGAGCTCCCCACTGGTCCCATTCCCGTCGACCATCCTTCTGAGCATTCATCCATACCTGTAGCTGCAGCATCCTCAGGCTCTTCGGGACACTATCCGACTGCCGGGATCCCCACTCAAAACACTATCGCCAACGGAGGAAGCATCTCAGTCTCGGCATCCAGGAGAAACCCTGTCATGCAGTCCCATAATCAAAGTAACATCCTGTCTACAGTAGAAGGATATCAGGCTCGGGTAAAAGTTGAAGCGGATAACTCGGATGAGTTTGTGGCAGAGCAGATGGGGACTCTGGCATTGGACGATCATGGGCACCTGAGGTACGCGTCTCCACATATGATGTCGCTCTTGCATGGACCTGACGTCTGCCTTCTGTCATAGGTGGATAGGTGGCTCATCTACGATGTCACTTATAGAAGCATTCCGGAACTTTAGCACCGGCGAAGGTGACCATGCATCTCCGTCACCACCGGAATCTGCAAATAATGCCACTCCAACGCCGAACCCGCCAAGCGCAAATCTGCTCTACTTCCCGCCTTCCATGCGCTTTGGCAAAGTACGCGCATTGCCTGGAGCCGACGAAGTCGAGTATCCACCGGTAGACCTTGCGAACAAATTAGTGGAGGCATACTTCACCCAGTTCCACCACACATTACCCGTCCTCGACTCTCTATCCTTCCGTGCCAAGTACAAGCGTCTGATGGATGGGCGCAGAGCTGTTGAACAAAGCGACAGGGCTCAAGAACCACCAACGAAGAGCGATGCGGGCTTTATCAGTGTCGTCTTCGCGGTATATGCTGTTGCTGCGCGGTTCGTGGACGATGATCGCCTCAAAGTGACTGATGGAGATGATCATGGAGATGATACAGGCGGGATGGGGATGGTGTACTACGAGCGGTACGTCTACTTCGCCACAGGTGAAAATATTCACGTGGGCCCAACCAACTATCTTTTGTAGAGCAATGATACTGTACTACATCGGTGCCACGGCAACCCAGCTTGCCCACGTCCAGGCCTTCGTTTTGCTATCGTCCTTCCTCACATCTTTGAATTGCTTGCCACAAGCTTGGTTGCTATGTGGACAGGCCGTGCGTATTGCTCAAGACCTGGGACTACACCGATCACCCAAGCATCTATTCATGTCAATGGTGAACAAGGAGACAAGGCGCAAAGTCTGGTGGTGCGTCTATGGACTGGATAGGTGATACCCCTGAGCTATATTTATTCACTCTTGGCGACTCTCTAACCTCTTCTTCCTGACAGAATGCTGGCAGTCGCGCTGGGACGTCCTTTAGGCACCGAGGACTCCGACTGCGACGTTGAACTCCCTGTTCCTGTCGATGACGTCAACCTCCACGCTCATTTCCAAGCTGTCGCCGACGCTGGTGGTAGCCCATCTCTTAGGAACCTATCCGGAATGGACACCACGGGCACGTCTCTCATGGCCGGATTCAACGCTTTGACGCAACTGCATGTCATTGTTGGCAAGATCTTAAGGACAGTCTACGCGGTGGATGCCGTGGAAGTCTGTAAGGAGGTTAGTATCGTTCTTTGATACTTGTCGTGTTTTTATAACCCACTAATATTACTCTTCTCATAGAACCAAAAGATCACTCAAGCACAGGTGGAAAGGTTGGACAAAGAGCTGACAACATGGTGCGAACACCTCCCTTCAACGTTCAAGAGCGATCCCAAGTCTGCGCAACAGATCTCCCTCGGAGCTATCCTGTGCTCGAGCTACTACTCTGCCCTTATAACTCTACACCGGAACTTTCTGCCTACAAAACGCAGAGGTATCCCGAACCCTAACTGGGCGTCCGTACCAAAGGCTGTCTTCGCATCACGATCGTGCATTCTCTTATCGGTCACCACCAAAGACTCGATCCCGCCCTCGCACCATCTCGCCTTCTTCGTCCAGGCCCTGTTTAGCGCTGCGGTCATTATCCTCCTTTGCGCTCGATTCGCAACTGTGGAGTCTGCTGCACGTACTGCGTCTGACGAGGTCAATACGGCGCTAGTTTGTCTGGCGGCACTAGAGAAGTCTTGGCCAGGGGCAAAGAAGTGTAAGGAGCTCTTGGAAGAGCTCGTTGAGGCGGCAAAAGTAGACATGAGGGTAAAGGTGCCTGGCGTTGGCAGGCCTGGGAGTGTGAATGGAATGGTCGCTCCACCGCCTCCAGGCGTGGATAAGGTGCAAACCGTGTATAGCAGCTACAAGCGTGCTGCACCGCCTGCCGGAGATGACTCTATTGTGGTGGAGGAGGAAGGAACATCGGAAGAGCGGCAAATCAGGATGAAGCCGAGGAGGAGCAAGAGCCAAGCCCGGCGCCCATCACAATCACGAAGTCCTTCCGGGCGGTCGCACAGCACGACTAGGTCAGCCACTAGCTCTGGAGGGGTAACCGGGGACATGGATGTGGAGTACTTTGTTCGGGGTGAGAGGCATTCGGCTTGCGTTGAGATGAAACACTGACAATATCATGCATAGATTCAGGTCCGCCGTCGCCTCCGGACACCTTCTCTGCACACCGCGCTTTCAATAACTCTGCATCATCTAATTCTAACCTCAACCGATATTCGCATGGCCGAGCCACATCGCTATCTAGGTTATCGCTGGACGCCGCCACTCCAGCCGGTATCCTAGCGGCTGCACAATCAAACCACGCGGGAGGCAATACCCCTTCATCTGCATTGAAATTGTTTGGACAGACGCTCCAGCAACAGCAATTTGCAGTGCCACACGACTGGCTTCCACCTCCCTCTGCTCCTGCTGACGGTTTCTCTCTATCTCACTTCAACTCCGGGCCAGTATTCTCAAACCTACCTCATACTTCTGCGCCGTCTCACAATAACACAAACTCGAACTCTCAGACACATTCGCCCCTTGTCTCGCCTCCCATGGACCCACTGTATCAATATACCAACTATGATATGTCCCCTCAACAATCGCTTGCTGGACATCCTAGCGGCGGCGATGGTGGCACTAGTAATGCCTCAGCCTTCCAATTCAGCTCCTCTGAGATACCCTTCTCTGGATTTGATTTCTTACAGAACTTCTCAGCGACGAGCCCTAATAGTGGAGGTATGGGTGGAAGCGCAGCTGGTGGGATGGGCGGATTTGGGGCAGGAGATGTGGCCGCATGGCAGAACTTTGTAGAGACAGGCCTATTCAACGACGCACCAGATCAACCTTTCGTTCTCTCGGAGGGCGGACCTGGTAGTGGGTCGGGAGATATTGGGAACGAATGAAGCGCCTCTGTGTGTGTTGAGCTGTTGTCGTGTGAGCGACCATATCTTCTATGCTTCCCCACATTTATTCTTCTTTCTCTTGTCTATGGTTATTAC
Organism: Tulasnella sp. 332; assembly: GCA_019632285.1. NCBI lineage: Eukaryota > Fungi > Basidiomycota > Agaricomycetes > Cantharellales > Tulasnellaceae > Tulasnella > Tulasnella sp. 332. The sequence continues at coordinate 13,507 of WSTV01000537.1, forward strand.
AAACGTCCTGGAATATATTTGAACGATTGGTCTAGCGTATTGTGGGGCGATGAATCAGATCTTGGCTTTTTGGGAGGCATTGGCCACGTGAGTTGAACAACAATCTACCTTCCTAAATTTCATCCTGGACGACACCTCTGCCTTCGCCAACACCCCATATCACCATTCAATCCCAGGCCACTCCACTTGATAGCATGTCCGACTCTCAAGATGTTGAGAACGATAACCTGGACGATGTAAGTGTCTTAGAGCCATCTTGACTTTCCCCATCTAACCACAATCCACTATGCAGGAATTGGAAGGAATGAGGGCGAGGGTGGCTGTATGTAGATGATATTTGACCGCCGAAAGTCTAGGACTGACATGTTTCTCCACGAACAGGATCTGGAGAGAACACAAGAGGAAGAAGCTGCAAAAGCCACGGCCAAAGAGCAGGAGATGAAGGCTATGCAAGCCGTATTGAGCGGAGACGCTCTGGGCCCAACGGACAGCCCAGGCGCAGGAGGTGCAGAGGAAGGCACGTCCGACGGCATTGGAAGAATACCCGCCGAGGTTATGGAGGGCGAGACAGAGGAGGACCCTGCTGTTGTAGATGCAAGGAGTGTCTATGTCGGCAACGTCAGTCGTCTCCTCTTACTTACGTCTCTGGGCGCGTTGTTGAATCTGTTCCTATATCATTTCAAAGGTTGATTATAGTTCGTCGCCTGAGGAGATCCAGCAGCATTTTACCAGCTGTGGTAGCATAAACCGCGTTACCATCCTTTGCGACAAGTTCACTGGCAATCCGAAAGGCTTTGCCTACGTGGAATTTGCCGATCCTGCGTTCGCGGAAACAGCGCTGGCCTTGAATGACAGTCTGTTCAAGGGGCGGCTCATAAAAGTGGGTTCCAGTTTTCCGGGCCGGGTTAGATGGAGACTATGCTGAGCTTGTGTCCGTTTCCAGGTCACAGCGAAGAGGACGAACATACCCGGATTCAACGCTCGAGGTAGAGGACGAGGAAGGGCGAGAGGTGGCGGGTATCGAGGTGGATATGCTGGTGCGGATCGTTCTTATCAGCCATACCATCGGCCGAGAGGACGGTGAGTCTTTAGCTGAGCATAGATGATTTCAACAGTCTGACTGATATTATACCTATTTTGCCTTAGTGGACGTGGCCGAGGCTATTAGTGGTACACGCCCGCTCTTCAGCCCTCGGATCCCTTGCCCTGTGTCCACTATGTATCTCCTGCTTTTGCTTTCGGCCTCGGCCCACTTTATCCCTCTTACACTCGTGTATACATTGTTTGCGTATGGATGCTTGTCATAACGAGCATGTGCTAACTCGTTCTCGTGTGTTGCCGATTGCCGTGATGCCCATACTGGGAACTTGCTCTTCGAATTCTCCTGGACCTGATTAGCAACGATCCATCTTTTGATACCAACCACTAACCTTCTCTTACTAGCGACGCCATAGATTGTCCTCTTTGCCGTGGGATGCTCTCCGGGTCATACTGATCAGTGAGTTCAAGGTGTAATGCTTGGTGTAGCCTCAGACACTGATGTCTAGATTACGGGGTGGCGGTCAGAGCTCCAATCTTCTGACGACATCGAAACGGACAACGGCGATGAGCCTCAATCCGGCTTCGCAGCCGTTCATCCCCTCGAATCCCTTTATGCGGAGAGACAGCGCTCTTCGTTTGGGCGGTGACGAGGTGGTCTACAACAGTGCTCTCAAGGGGGACAACTCAGGGGTGAAGGTGACTTCTGCAACGCAAGCGTCTCCTTCCGACTTGGACGAGGAGGGGCCATTCGAATCCCATCACGGCGGTGGATCTCGAACGCCCGGAAGAACAGAAAATAGTGGAGGGGATGAAACTGTGGCGGGGGAACCCAACGATCATTCGCGGTTGTCCTCGATTGCTTCCTTATCCTCCAGCGCCGCCAGCTTCCGGTCTGCTCGTTCGTCGCCACGAACACCCCCCGACGGCGATATGGCAAACGAAGTATTGAAAGATGGGAATACTCTCCCGGCTAAGTTCCTCTCCGGAGCTTATCACAACCACTTGGATGAACCGCCACCGATGTTGACCGACTCTCCTCGCGGATCTATATCTTCCCTATCAAGGTCAGTATCACAGGACACGGAGAGTGGAGAGTCATACACCATGTCCAAGGCTGAGCCTGAAGATTCAATCATACCCCTCACCAAGAACGCATCCAGCGCCTCCTTCCCGGCCTTGGAAGCGCATTTCAGGCGGGATAGCACGATCACCGCTCAGAGAGAAGCAGCCAATGCATCAGTCGCCGGCCCCGAGTCCGTCAGCAGCACTGGAAGTGGCATTCTATCATCCTCGGGACTTGACTCGTCATCAACTAATGGTGGAGGGCAACGACAGGGCTTCCAGCTCAGCCCCAGTCCTTTCAGCAGACTCAGCTCTCGCTTCAGCACGTACGGAAATCCTACAGGAGGTGGCAGCGCCAATCGTTCTCATACCCCTATTAACGACCTCGCACCCTCCTCCGGCACCCAGATGCAGCAGCTATACCAAACGCAGGTCCAATCGCCTTCAGCTTCTAGATCTATGTCTCTCTCACTTATGGCGACGCCGACCGGCAATGCCAATAACAACGCGGGCCTCGCGGCGCGAAAGTCGACATTTGCTTTCGATTATTCTCCTCACCAGACCCCGCCGTCTAGAAGTCCACTTCCGAACGGTTTCCAAAGCTACAATCTTGGCGGCCCCGGCGTCATCAGCCAACATGCAAGTGCTACGAATACCCCCACGGATTCAGGATTCAGGCACATCACCGGCAACATGTCCTCCAACGCCGCGCTCAATCCGCTATCGGTACACGTCGGCGCCGACAACATGAGCTCTAGTCCATCGTCATCAGTTCGCTCATCCGCGGGACACATCTTCGAAGCCGCTGCGAATTTCGATGCGCAAGCGAAGGCGTCTCCTTTCTTGAACGATATCCTCGATCGAGTCATTCGCTGCGAACATTCGACCAATCTCGTGCAGCGAGAGCTTAGCGAGTTGAATGTGAAGGTATCTTTGCTGCTCGACAGGCTTTCAGGCGCGGGACCCATTATGATGAACGGTGGCGGGGGTGTATCACGAGCTCAGGCGAATGAGGCTCATAGAGGGGGTAATACAATCACTCCAACCAGCGGGACACCCGGAGTCGGAGGGGGAAACTCAGTGGCGGCAAACTTTTATTCATTCCCAAATAATTCGTCGACATCGTCACTTATCTCGCCTACACCCAACCTTGTCCGCGATCGCGAGCGTGACGAAGAAATCAATCAACTCAATCAACGTATCGGCGCTCTCACAACGTCTGTCGGCCAACTCCTAGCTGCTCAAAGCCAGAGTCATATTCAGAATGTGAACTCTGGATTCACAGCACCGTCGCCTGGAGGTCTTGGGCCCGGGCTCAGCCTTGCTTCCAACAGAGGTATGGGAGGTGGAGGTGTGAGTATCGGGCTGGGAATGGGAATGGGCACGCCGAGCATTGGTGGCACACCCGATGTGCCTCAGACGCCGTTAGGACTTGGCGGAACCCGTCCGGAGCTGAACGTTGGCCGGCCAAGTCCGCGCGCCCCCATACCTGTTCGTACATGGTCCTCGGGGAGTATTGATATGATGGGGGCTAGCGGGAGACCAGAGGGTGCAGGCGGGACGCTGTTGCCGAGGGACAAGCGCAGATCAGTCATCACGACGGGACGAAGAGACTCCGCAGGCGTAAGCGCTTCTGTCCAAGTCCCTTGTAAACGAAGTATCTCACTTCCTTGTTGCACACCATAGGATCCAGGTGGAGACTGGAATCCAGGCAGCTCAAGAGACGCCAACGCTGGTCCAGTCATCTCAAAGTGGGAGCATTTACCTCTAATGCCAGAGTTGCTGCGTTCGATCTCCAAATATGGGTGAGTACCTTGAGATATTCCTTGCTTGATGGTATCTCATTCTACGCCACATCCTTAGTGTCGGACCTCCGAACAAGATCCAGCAAAGGGCGCTCCCGTTCCTCCTTCGAGGAGCGGATATCATCGCTCAAGCTCCGCCCACCCAAGAAAGGATCGCAGCCTATGTCATCCCCGCCATTCATGTCGCTCTCACCGTCTCGTCAGGCAATCAAACTCCTAATCGCGGGCCTATCGTCCTCATCGTATCGACAACCGTGGATCAGGCCACGCAGGCCCAACGTATGATCCGTGACATGGGCGGTCCTATTGGCGTACGCTCAGCGTTGGCTGCGGGCACAGGCGGCGACGTTGCTCAAGAGATTCGATTCCTCCATCAGAACATGCCACACATTCTGTGTGGTACGCCTCAGAAGCTTCACACGCTCTTCACGGCATCCGGTGGGCCTACTGGTCCTCTGCCTGGCAGCGACGTACGCTTCTTGGTTCTCGACGAGGTCGATCAGCTCATCGCCCGCAATCTGCACGACTTTGTTTTCAACGTCGTAAAGCTGCTGCCTCCACCACGTAGTAGGCCGCTCGCGCAACTGAACCAGACGTCAACCAATGGCTCCCTTACACCCTTGGCCAGCCCTTCGATAACCACTGGATCCTCATTCACCCCATTTGACACCACGGGTCCTACATCAGGATCTCCAGCATTCTCCGCCCCCGTTCGGCGATTTTCTTTGGCCATCGGTTCGTCGTCCACCCAAGAGCAAACGCCGGGACCCATCGAACGTCAGACTGCGCTTTTCTCCAATACTGTCCCCCAAGACGTTCTCAATCTAGCCAATACCATCCAGCTGCGCGAGCCCGTGCGAGTGTTGGTGCGACGCGATGGCAACGTCACGCAGTCTGACCCCAACACTACGTCTCGGGGTCTTCGTCAATACTATCTGTATCTGGCTTTCACTGCAGCCGGTGCAGCAACGCGGGGTGATTCGCAAGCTGCAACACAGAGTGGCGGAAGTAGCAGTCTGGGTATCATTGGGTCTGGAAGGTCAAACGGCAGCACACTTTCCAGCGCCGAGACCAACCAGGCTAGAGAGTGGAAGCTTGATGCTTTGTCAGACCTCTTTGAGGATCTAGACGTTGGACAGGTGATCGTTCATGTCGGAGGAATGAGCGCTCTTGATGCCGTGGTGTATAAGCTAGCAAGTCGAGGGCTGGAGACGGTTCCTTTTGTAAGTAACCCTTTCTTTTTGCGGGGACTTGAATCTAATGCACTCCAATTAAAGCATGGAGATATGAGCTCACCGTCCAGGGCCTCGGCGTTGATCAAGTTCCGCGGGAACGGGGCACCCGCCGGAAGAAGTCCTGCCACGCGAGTGCTAGTTGTCTACGATGTCCAAGTGAAGGCCCCCGATGTTTTCCAGATCCCATTGATCATCAACTACGGTGCGCTATTAAGCTTCTTCCACGCGTATGTATCGAAACTAATGACCGCCCTCCTGTAGATCTTCCCAAGGCTGTCGAGGAGTATGCTCATCGGTGAGCCATCTTCCTATGATCAACCAAGAATGTATTCTCACAGCTTTCAACCTCCGTAGTGTGGCGCCAGCTATCTCCAACAGCTATTCAAGGTCTGGGGTTGTTGTTAATTTCGTTACGGCTACAGGCGGCGATGTAGAGATGCTCCGCTCGATCGAATGTTTTTATAAGTATGCTTCCCAAAAATCAGTCATGATATGGACAACGCTGACCCATCAACGCCCTCTTTTCACTACACCCCTTATTCCAAAAGAATTAAATGTGTAAGTCGAGATTGCTTGACGGCTTCTACCTATGCTTATGGTCGCTCTCTTATTGCAGCCCGAAGTCCCAATGAGCCTCCGCGACGTCCTGTAACTCCCTTGTATCGATACCACCTGCTCTTTCCCGGATCTTCATATAGTTTTCGAAGGTATTCATTGATTCGCATTCCCCGCCGCAGGCATGTCACAAGAATCGTTTTGCAATCCCTTATAGCTCTTAGCCGATGTGTCTCGAATGATCCCACCTGTATCCACCTTGTACCCGCCTCTTCTATGTCTCAGTACTATTTCGACTATTCTGATCTGGTTATATATTTGGACTTTCAGTGGCGGGCGTCATACAAAGACTCGTGCATACACGAGGGGCCATAATTTCCCCTTACTAAGTCCGGCTCATTACCTACTATTGCGGTTATGACGAGGCTCCCTCTCTGTCTCCATCTGTTGCTGCTTGCCAACTTTCGGATATAACCTGAGATATGACGGTAAACGCTCTTCAGCGTTTACCCCAAGACCTTGATGCCCAGGTTTTTGTCTTTGTCTGCTTTGTTCATTTTCGACTGTACCAACTGGTGCACCTCAAAAGGCTTTGATACAGATTTTGATGTACCTGTAGGTGCTCATAGCATTAATAAGACACCTAGTTAGCTAATAAGTCAAAGAGAGGATTGAACTTGAGATGTATACAAAGGTTGGTTATACACCACAGAAGAGAAACCATGCCTAATGCAGGTAAGTTGGGCTTCTGTTGAACTCAGAGGCTCGGGAGGTGTCTCCTAAGTCCACAGGTGATCTCCAAGTCCACAAAGGCCTTGCACTCGCAGCTAATGATCACGACCTGATTTGAAGTTAGATCTCTTGAGTTTCCAGCCGATAGGCCTCACCCTCTAATTCAACCATGGACTTATGGGGATGACTGCTGAACCGAGGTGTTCAGGGTTAACCAAGACCCTAGTCATTTGTAATCGAAGTTTTGGTGCACTTGGTGGTTGCTGGGGCCCATGTCGAGACATATATTTATAATTGCATGAGGATGGGGATGCTGCTTCAAGTGTGTTGTTTACCAGCTGGTCGTGTTTAGGTTTGGTAGTAGAATGAACAGTATCACAAATATTGACGAAGACCAGGGCATCAATGCCACCGTACCATCGTATATCGAATATAGCGTTTACCTTCGTACCTACAGTGTCCTCCCACCTTCCCGCAGTTCACCCAGAAAACTTAAGTCTGCGGGTACAATGGATTAA
>WSTV01000538.1:0-20431 GCA_019632285.1 Tulasnella sp. 332
CACCGTCCTTGAGCCGGTCGCCGGCGTGAGTACCTCACATATCGGGCCATTCACTTCAAGAGGCTAACGGTCCTCCCCCCAGATGATCGCCATGTTCCTATCGGCGACGGCATTTGTCCATCGCGGTGACGGTGTCAAGGTCGCCGCGTACCTTCATGTCATCTGCTGGATCATGCAGTTCATCGGTCACGGTATCGCAGAGGGTCGTGCGCCGGCGTTGCTGGACAACATCCTTGGGGCGCTGGTGCTGGCCCCGTTCTTCGTTCACATCGAGATCCTCTTCGCCCTCGGATACAACAAGCCGTTGCACAAGAAGTTCATCAACGGCACTGGAGTAGAGATCACCAAGTTCAGGAGGGAACGGGCGCAGCAGGAGCGGGTGGTGGAGAAGAAGGCGCCCCTCTCCAGATGATTTATACTCGAACAGTGCTCCTCATCGCTCAATTTCCTCATCCGTACCTAAAGTGAAATCGATGTATATTACCCAACTAAAGCGTGTAGGGTCCCATCCTTGTATTATCTGGGCGCGTGTCTTCACAAGAATCTCCAGGGGGCAAGCACATACGCCGAGCTGAAGAATCTGTGGTGTTACGAATTGATCAGATATGTCGACTGAGGTTGTCATGCTAAGTTGCCTGGGTTTTGATGGTGTTGCGGATTGGACGCAGTAGCATCGCCGAAGCCAATGTGATATATATGTACAGTGAAATAGGAGTGTAGATCGGGTATGCAGGTCTAAGTGACGGGGGAACCAAATCAAAATTTAGGTGTCGCGGGCGTGGACCGGACAGGATCTCCCGCGTTGCAACCAGGTGGACAGGCATGCTGTAAGAGAAGGATGACCAATAAGCGTCAACAGACAGATGTAGGGAGAATGGCTCCGTAAATGCATAAAACGATGCTTACGATTGTGGAACGTGCAAAGGCACGACATCCGTGCTACCAGAGATCCTTTGACAAAATCCTCTAAGCAAATGACGCCTGCAGGAGAGTAGTGGCGCACGTGAGAAGCGTAAATTGTACAGGCATTGCATGAGGAAGCCTACATTCTTGTCCGATGAGGGAGCTTTCGGCTGGAAGCTTGTAGACAATATACCTGCCTGCTTGAGGCATCTCGCCGAGGGGTGTACGTCCTCCACCATCCAAGCACGACTTGACGTGGGTTTCCTGCTCAGAAGCAGTGCCGAGATCGGCCAGTGTACTTCCGCATACTGGGCAACTACGGTAGACCCCAAAGCAAAACATGGATATATTTCAGGATCGGCAAGAAATCGAAGCAAAGAGAGGGGAAAGACGTACTCTGCCAGGTCGCTAATCACAGAGCTGGCATCTCGCGAGTGACCAGGGATAGCTAAACCACTCTGCGAGACAACCAACCCTTCCACAGATCGGACACTAGATCGGCGTAGCGTAGCAGGCACAGGCGCCATATGTTCCTCGTAGCAAGGCTCGCACACTCGATGCGGCATGGCCACATGGGCTCCCTCGTGATATGACGGATCTTGCACAATATCGCTCGGATCTAGCACGAGTCGTTTCGATGAACATCGATCACAGAAGATGCGTCCGCAGCGCCTGCAATGCTGTAAGTAAAGCGTGTCAGCTCATCTTTAGAACAATCCATAGTACAAGATGCCAACGACGAACATGCTGAAGGAGAGACATGAAGCGTGGGTTAGCATCAAATAATTAGGTACAGGATACTAAATAGTATGATCACCTTGCGGAAATAAAACGTGAACCTTCGCTTGCACGAACGACAGTCCGAGACAGTCTCGTCACGTTCCCATTGAGCATGGATAGAATGCGCTGTGGGCGGGGTCCAAGCTGGAGTCCTGACCTTTTGCGGCGTCTCATGCGTGGGCACGCGGAACTCTGGAGCTTGAGAGAGCTGAGGCGTCAAATCTGTTGGACGGCGGGAGTGCGACGGGCGCGAACTGGATCCGACAGCGCCGCCGCCGAAGTAATCGTTGACCTGCGAGTGAATGGATGGTGCTCGGATGGAGGCCGCCGGCGACTGGGATGGGTAATGGAAGCTCTCATCCGAATCGTAAGGGTCGTCTTCGTCTTCGTCCTCATCGTCTACGAGCACGGTCAGCGGTGGGGCGAATAGAGTACCGATCAGTATTGAAATATGCTCACCATCTCCGAACGTAACCAAGCCTTCTGCTGCGGCGGACGCACGCATCCTCTCCAACTCCCGGCTGTATGCATTCAACAGCACTTCTGCTTGCGTCTTCCGTTCTTGATCTTCATCGCCTGATTTAAGATGGTGGTAGTCAAGTCAACGAGTAGTTCGACCCTGTGGAGAAAGCACGACGCACCAAACATCCCGCTTCGTAATTCAGTGACAGCACGCTCCAGTTTATTGATCGCTCTTCTAGCGTCTGCCCCATTCAGTTGCGAAGTTGCTGGTTCCGTTGACTCCGTCTGCGGCGACCCAGCGAGATATCTAGCCCTGGCGACATAGTCCTTACTCACAGACAAGAAAGTCGTAGGCATGGATCCAAGTTCCTGGCCAGCATCACTCCCGTCTGCCGTCGGACTGATGGGAGCGTCCTGGACAGGCACCCAAATGGCATCCTCGGAAAGATGGTACATGTGTCCATCCGGTTGCATGAACGGGAGCGGCGGTATGTCCAACCTCCTTCGCAAAACTCGAACCCAACGCCGACGACGTGCCCACGACGTCGCAGCATGTGTCGCGGAAGTTCCGTTCGCTCCTCCACGCTGAGTGGAGGGTCCGCCTGATGGGGACGAAAATCCTGGTACGACCCCACCGGTCAATAGGCGTTCGAGTTGGGGAGGCATCTCGGCGGACCACCGGTCGTCTGGGTCGTCCAGGGAGCGTGCATACTGCCAGCCCTCACTGGCATCGACTTTTGGATGGGTTAAATCCAGAGTCCAGTCCGAGCTGGACGAGGTTCAAATAAGGTCAGCATATGGGACTACTCAGCGTCGTCCCTTGAGATACATACAGCCAGAAGAAACTTCGCTCCGCGCCATCTCTCGACGGATTGTCCTTTCCAAGATTAGGCTTAGGGAGCATAAAGGGACTCTCGACGAAGGGCAGGTTTACATCCGTCCTCCAAGATGGCACATCTAAGACATCACCGAGGTCATTCGGTGGCATGCGCAACTCGTATGCATGTCGCCGCCCCTTCCTCCCCAGCCTAGATGCGGAGAACTTTGGGTAACCCCCAGTTACAGCGAGCGTCTTGATACGCGTGTCGAGGTGTTGATGTTCGTGGATGATCAAAGGTATAGCGGTGTGCACAGCCAACGGGTTATAATTGGTTGGAGAGTCTTTCCATCGCTCGATCTCAGCCTTTTGTAGGACCTGTATCCCCGAGGGGGGGGGGCGAAATTGTCAAAAACGATGGGGCTGAGAACCCTGTGTTTCTTCTGTTCGTCACATGCTTACCTCACAAATCCAGACTTCGAATACTGCCGCAGCAGCGTCATAGGCCGTCTCGCCCCAATTGTTTCGTACCAAGGGATCGGCGGATTGCTTGGTGAGAAGATACAAGACGACTGGCAAGTGGCCCTTTGACGAGGCGTTCACTGTCAAAAGCATGCTCATCATATCAGTGCACAGTCGGAACACGTCTAGGGATCATATCGATAGCTTCAAACGTACTGAGAGGTGTCCAACCGCCTTTGCTTTTCTGGTCTACGCCTCGAGGGGCTCCTTCGTGAGGCGGGTCGGCAGCGCCCGCCTTCTCGCATAGGTATCTCACGATGTCGAGATAGCCTTTGGAGCACGCGTTGTGCAAGGCCGTCCAGCCATCAGCGTCCTGGGCATGAACGTCGGCTTTGTGTGCATCGACTGTCAAGAGGAATTTGACGACGCCAATGTGACCATTCAAAGATGATTTATGCAACGCGGTCTAATACATAAAATATGTCAGCTAGAAGCTCATCTAGCGGTAAAACCAATATATAGAACCGACTCACTTCTCCTTCCTTGTCTTCGAGATCTGTCATGGCACCACAATGGTGTACCACTTAGGAAGCGAACGAAGTTTCTTTGAGAAGGCAATGAGGGAATAAATGCCAGAGGGAGTCACTTACGCCATTCGACTACTGCTAAATGCCCTCGAGACGCAGCATGATGCAGCGCTGTGAGTCCCGTCCGAGGAGCAGCGTCGTTGGCCAAGACGAACTGCTGGCAGCCTGTCTCTGTTATGATATCGTGAAATAGATGCTGAAGACGTTCTACATCGCCCAAAGTAGCCGCAGACGCGATGGCTTCCAGCTGCTCGTGCGTGACCACACGAGCCTTCGGAGGTTCGACTTGAGGCTCTGGAGTTTCAGGTTCAGGTTCAGGTTCAGGCTCTGGTGTTGGCTCTGGCTCTGGCTCATATTTAGGTTGTTCCTCGACCACCGGCACCTCGAGGCCTGGCGCTAGTTCAGCGGTCGGTATTGCGGGAGATTTCAATGTCGACGAAGACGCCGCCGCTTCGACGCCAGGATATTGAAATTCCTCATCGTCAGACTCCTCCTGGTGTGAGTGAGGAGCAGGAGGTGCATTGAGTCCCAATGGATCGACGAGAGGGTGATCGACCGCTTCCACTTCATGATCAGTCGCTCCTGGATATCTAAACTCTGGTGAACTCGATCGAGACTCTCCAGGCGAGGCAGCGTCTGATAGACCGGACCTATGATGATACGTATATGAATGAAGCGGCCTTTGAAAGAAAATGAAAGAAAACGCGCGCACTCATCGATAGTCCGGAGCTCGCGGTCCATTGGGATGGAATGGTGAGGTGAGGTGGAGAACAGGTACCACCCGCGTGTATAGGAGATTACCTCTCCAAAATGCATCTCACGGTGATCAGCCAGTGTTCGAGTCGCCCCTCCGTTCATCACCTCCGGAGAGCTCATGGAGACACCAGCCGGGCCGTCCAAATCACCGTCATCGCTGTTGGTATGGGCTACTCTTACTCTTGGACGGCGCTCAGCTTCTGACTCTTTTAATCAGGATGCGGCTGCGGTCAGAGATGACCCTGACAAGAGATCGCACCAGGATCAGAGTACAGGCTATCTGGATCATTATGCTTCGCCGAGATACCCGTTTGCTGGACTGATTAGGGACGTCCTGATACGCGTCCCGTACTACAAGAGCGATTGGCTCGACGGTTTCAATGTGAGGACACTCTTAGCATGCTTGAGAATATTCTTCCTCAAGTGAGTAGCTTCGTAACCACAATATATCACGTAACATCAGGACTGACAGGCCCTAATTGAAGCGTATTTCCAGCTCTAGCCTATACGCAGGACATGTATGACCGGACAGGTGGGAACTATGGCGTGAATGAGGCGCTTTTGGCAACGGCCCTCGGTGGAGTAGTTTTTGGGGCGCTTTCCTGTCAGCCACTCACCATCGTTGGCATCACTGGTCTGATCAATCTCTTCAATTATACGACATACGATATAATCGTCAGCCATTATAATGTTTCCTATCTTCCTTTCATGGGATGGGTGGGCGATTCATTGATCAATCGTTCCTTTTGGAAGCTCACTGATAGTTGTGACCTGGTAGATCGGTATATGGGCGGCCATCCTGCATTGGATCATCGCCATATTTAATCTTACTGCCCTTTGTCGCTACGTGACCGCATTCACTGCCGAGACGTTCGGCATGTATGTTTGTGTTGTGTACATCCAGAAGGGCATCGAACTCATAGTGTCAGAGTGCGTGGTCTTTCGATCTTCGTAGTCCATGTATTTACGTTGGTCTTTGGACCGTGGATTTCAGATTTGATCACGACACTCGTGCTGGCTTCATGAGCACGGTCATTTCATTTGGCTTCTTCTTCACTTATTGGGCGCTCGTCCACCTCGGAACCTCGTCGTATCTACATCCTCGAATCCGAGGAATCGCCTCCGACTTTGGTATGTTCGCGAGTGTGGTGTTCTGGACGGGCTTCTGCTATATTCCTGGGAACCTTCGCGACACCCAGTTTCAGCGCCTCGTCATCACCAAGTCCTTCGAGCCGACGATTGATCGAGGTTGGATCGTATCGCTAAACGAGGTTAGCACCAGCTACAGGTTCGCAGCTCTACCCTTTGGGGCGTTGGTGACGGCCCTCTTCTACTTGTGCGTCAAATCCCCATGCTTTGTCGTCCTGGACGCCTGGACATTAAGAATGAAACTCGCACTGAACATGGAATATTCCCAGCGATCACAATGTGTCCTCCATTGCAGCACAAGCTAAACACTATCCGCTGAAGAAACCAGCTGGCTTTCACTGGGACTTCTTTCTACTTGGAATCACGACTCTCGTAGCAGGTCTACTGGGGATCCCTTATCCAAACGCGCTCGTACCACAAGCTCCCATGCACACCGATTCGTGCTGTGTATGGGAGACCGTTCCGGTTGACTATATTGACAAAAACGTGACTTCCGCCACAGTGACACCTATCGAACAAGACATGGGTGATGATGACGCGGCAGGCAACATAAAGCTAGCATCGACGGAATGGGACGAATATCGATTGAGGAGACGGAAGAGCACAGTTGAGAGAGGAACCCTGCCATTAAATCGCGAGCAGACGTTGATGGAGATGCTAAAACCAAAGAAGAGGACAATCATCACGAGCGTCGTAGAACAACGTATCTCCAACACGGGTCAAGGTCTACTGGCACTGGGATGCATGGCAGGCCCTCTCCTCGTTATAGGTCACCTCATCCCTCGTGCCGTCCTCGCTGGAGTCTTCCTGGCAGTCGGATACGTCGGCATCGAAGGCAACCGTCTCACTCAACTCACACTCTACCTCTTCCGGGACCCCCTTCAACCTCCACACCCAACGTCGCTGCAGGCTCAGCTGATGCTCGTCCCGACCCGTCAGGTGGTACTGTTCGTCGCTATCGCGTGGACGGGATTTGCCTTGACGTACGCCATCTCTCAGACCATCGCGGGGATCGGATTCCCGGTGCTGATATTGCTACTCATACCGCTCCGCGCAACATGGATGCAAGCGTGGTTTAAGCAAGAGGAGTTGGATGTACTGGATACTCCGGTGGCCAGTGGCTTAGCATTGAACAGTATTGGAGGTCTACCATCCTGTGTAGCTCCTGGCGGAAAGGGTGATGCCCTATAGACATAGCGCTTGGCACAGCACTTGCATGTATATATGCTCATAGACTGATGAAGAGTGTGATTCGGCCGAGGCATTACACGAGGCTTCCCACAGTTGCGGTACCGTTTATCACGCGTTTCCGTCTCGATTTTGAAGTGAACCGGCCAATTCGCTCCACCACCTTACACCCTCCCTGAAGCATCTAACTATCGCACATAATGTCTAACGCCAGATGGATCAGGAAGCATTGGTATGCACCTGAAGTGAGTGGCACGGGTGCTCTTGTTAGTTTAGCTGAAGCTGATGTTTGCATGTTGGCAGGCCATTCCCATGTATGCTTCTCACCCCCTCAGGCCTATCGTTGGGCTCTTGAACTCATCATTTTCATTCTCTTTAGCTATGTCGTTATCGGAGGAACCGTCCTCGGTGCCGGCTGGTACATCACTAGACTCGCTCGTGGACACTCAGTTGTCTGGGACCGGAAGAACAACCCAACGCCCGTGAGCACTATTTCTTATTCTACAATTGACTTTACGCTCATCAATATCTTTTGATTAGTGGTTGGACGTGCAGCCGAACGCTCAGACCAAGGTAATGTCCCTATCATTGAGGCGACGCTTACAGGCAGCCGATTAATCCTTTTCCGCCTCCCTTTAGATGCTTGCTATCAATCAGGTGTGTAATTAATGGGTAATATAGTTTATAGCTCTGTTTGGCCTAATCTTTTTTCTTATTTGAATGTGTAGAAACATGAGGGCCAGTACGTATGCTCTCGCCTGCTTCACCCGATCCTCGAGCTGACTTGATTATCTGTTTCTAAGGTACCATCGGGACAAGTTGTAACCTTGCCATATCGCGCGGCTCACTAATTTCTACTCATACGGATCTCCTTTGTTTCTCACCCCATAATTCATCATTTACTTTTCATCTCGCCCAGTGTGCCCCGAGCTTTCCTACCGTGAACTTCCGAAGTGGCCTTATCATGAGATACGGCCCGGAGGAACACGCACATGACTTAGAGTACCTGCTTTGCCCGCTAATACCTCTCCCCATCCGACCTATCGCCTTAAAAGCTGGGGGAGGATGGCGGGCCGCTGTGAGCCGTTAACATCATTTCACACGATCATTCCGCAATATCTATATATTCTAGAGATGGCTGGGGCGATCCTTGGGTGGATAGTGACTTGCAGTACGACATTAGTGACCGTTGTATCAGCTGACCGTAGCCCTCCTTTCAGACATCATGGATATGGTTCGCATTGGCTCCGATCAGCCTGAATACAAGGTGCCCGAGCTCAACACGATCCCCGACAATCATGAGGATCAGCCTGTACCCGGGCAAGCTCTCGTAAGCCTTGTGTTTAAAGCCTCCATGTCTTTGGAACAATTCAGCACACATACACGTTCCGCGTCTCTCAATTCAATTGTGATGTTTCACTCTCATAGATTGAATCGGCGGCTTATCACCTCCCTCCTCTCATTTATGGAGCTGCCACGTTGTCACGTCACTACAACACGGATCATACGCTAGATTCCTCAACGCCATTTAGAGCAGTCAGGCTCGCGCTTCGGTGAGCTACTAATACTGTAGATCCACGTTGTTGATATGAGATCTAACCTTCCCTTTTCCTCTAATTCTCGGAATTCTCCGGACAACCGATCCTCAACTTGGCCGCTCCTTCTTTTCCAAGGTATGGCATCGCTGCCTTCGACACGTCGCCGTACTACGGAGCCTCCGAGATCATTCTCGGTCAGATCCTGCTGGCGTTGCGGGATCAGTTCCCCCGATCGTCCTACAGTTTGGTGCGCACTGCCCCCATCCATGCCACCTTCACTTCCCCTTCCTTCTTCGTCAATCCGAGCCTAAACTCTCTGGCCTTAGGCCTTACTTACTTCTGTCAATCCTCAAATCGTGTTCTCTCCCTTAGATCACCAAATGTGGACGATATGGCGCAAGAGACTTTAATTATAAGCCCGACACCATTCGCCAGAGTGTCCTTCGAAGTTTGGCTCGCTTTGGTACGGACTACCTCGATGTCGTATATCTTCACGATATAGAGTTTGTCAGTACGCCAGTTCGGCCGCAGCCGAGCTCGGGCAGGCATGTGGAAGCTCTGACGGACCAGAAACTCGCCGCTGATTGGGGCATCGCTGATGAACATGAGGGGAAGATATGGGGTCCTGGGGATCAGGTGGTCATCGATGCGTTGGCTGAGTTGAGGAAGATGAAGGACGAAGGTTTGATCAAGGCTGTTGGCGTTAGTGGTGAGTTGCCGCTTCTCTCATGAACATGCACATAGGAGGGGGATCTTCCCGAATCGGATCAAACGACGGTGTCTTTCTTGGAACGCTTAAACTCACGTTTTCTCTGTATCTGACCTTTTGTGCATGTGACCGATCAAACAAGGTTACGACCTCCCGACCCTCCTCCGGCTTTCGCTTATGTTCCTACACAACACCGGTAAACCCATCGACATCCTCCTGTCCTTTTCGCATTACGACCTTCAGAACTCCACGTTTGCGGCATATTATCCCGTTCTCACGCATCGAGCGAAGATCGAACGCGTCTTGACCGCTGGACCTTTCAGCATGGGCCTCTTGACGCCTAATCCACCGGCTTGGCATCCAGCACCTCCCAAGCTCGTGGCTTCCGTAAACCGTGTCAGGGATTGGGCATTGACACCCAACGGATGGCCTGACGGCTTGGTGAATCTGGCGTTAGGTTGGGCGATGAGAAGGGAAGGAGCGGTCATGGGTGGAGAAGGAAAAGATGTGCCACTCGTTGTTGGCTTGAGCACACCCAAGGAGATACATGAGAGCATGGCCGTCTGGAGGGAAGTGATGGCAGTCCGGGCTGGTACGGTGGATGAGCGAGCGGAGAGACGCAGAGCAGCGGAGGCCACGGCGAGGGAGATGTTCACAGCTGATGGGTGGGCGGATTGTTCTTGGGATCACCTGTCACAGTAGAACGCCTATACGCTGGAATGGATGCATACCAGATGTGAAACAGGTGATTGGTCGCTATCATTTCAAACAGATTGATGACAGAATACATGTTTCGAGAAAGATACCAAAGAGATATACGCCGATCACCCTTATACACAATTCAAGCCACGTCGAAAATTCATCGAGTCTTGATGATCCCTGCTGCTACGAGCTTTTGGATATTGGCCCGCACTTGAGGATTCTTCATGTGATCCTGGAGTGATGCCGGGTCTGACTGCGCCTGCTGCAGAATCTAGAAGACGAACCAGTCAAGGTCAGCACATCCCGAACCGACAGGCGGCGCCCAGATGCCTACCTGTTGCATGATTGGGTCTTGCATGATTTTCTGTATCATCAGGAAACAGAGAAAAAGTCAACGACCTTGACTGATACGGACATGGGGCGATACGACATACAGCGACCTCGGGATCCCTCGTGGCTCTTGCCAACGTCTCCTCCTCGGTCTCGCCTGACCTCTCGCTATACAGTCCAGCAGCGCACTTTTGCATTTGAGCCTCTAGCTCAGCAGCATGCTTCTGGTCCACGTCGTGCTCCGAACCCTAGCGAAAAATCCATCGTCAGTTATACAGCTGTTTCGAGTCTCAACAGGGTCATCACTACCTCTTGAGCAGCCTCCATCGCCTTGGTATACTCCCTCATTGAGCACAACACGACGCTCTTTCTAATATAAGCCTTGATGAACTTGGGGTCGACCTCGATCGCTTTCTCCGCATCCTTGAGCGCTTCGGGCAACGCCATCAACTTCGTGTACGCGTTCGATCGATTGTTGTAACCCTTGGGATCGTTAGGGCTACGCTTGATCGCCTCCGTATACGACTTGACCGCTCCTGCAAAGTCACCGGCCTGGTTTGATCAGGGCATAGGTCAGCATAGCGATTCAATTGTTGGAAGAACAAGAAGAAGCCAATCCGGCCAGTCCTGACCTTGAATTTCGTGTTCCCTTCCTCCCTCGCCTTTTCTGCCTCCTCAGGGTTGATGTACGCAGTGGCGTCCCTCTCCTTTTTAAGTTTCTCGCAATCCCTCAGCTTATTCAAGATGTCCGGCGTCCGATGTTCAGAGAGCGACTTGGAGAAGAACTTGATCGCATTGTCCATGTCGTCCTTCCTCATGTATGCGGTACCAATACGACCAAAAGCCTTGGCGATGATCTTGAAGTCCGCCCGAAGCTCCCGACCATGCTCGACGGCCTTTTCGCACGTGGAAATCGCGGCGTCGTAATCCCCGGCCTCGAATTGGACGGCTTTTTTGTTGTTGTTGTTGTTGTTGTTGTTGTTGTTGTTGTTGTTGTTATTGTTTTTGTTTTGCGTTCCCAATGGTTAACCAATCAGCTCTTCTTTTCCTTTCACTCTTTTTATTCCTTCTCCCAGGCAAAAATTTTTACGACCACGCACCTGCAAGATTCGTCAAGAATGTGATGTCATGCGGCCACAGATCCCAGGCCTTCTGGAAGTTCTCCGCTGCAGGTGTAAAGTCCCTCTTCTTATACAACTCGCTTCCTTTCGCCTTCAACTCCAAGGCCTCCTTCTTCTGCTTATCTTCCTCAGTCTCCTCCACCTCCTCCATGGGTTCGTCCTTTGGCTCTGGGACCTTTGTTGATGGTGGCTGTGGAGCAGCAGAAGCTGCTGCTTTAGCCGACGAAGCTGGGGACGGGGATGAGGCCGATGGCGGTGACATGGGGGTAACGCCGGGAGGGAGTTCGGTCGACCCTTCTGGACGTTCGAAACCTTGCATGTCGATCCCCATCAACGCTCCAAGGACCTGGATCATGCGTGGGTCTTGCAATGCACTATAGTGAAAAGAAAAGGGGGGGAATTATGGATAACCGAATGTGCGGTATCAGTCGGTCAGCCGACCCCTGTGATCTAGACTCTTTTGTGGATTCTCAAGAGATGTTAAAAAAAAAAGGAGGAGGCACGCACTTTGATCCCAACGCAGGGTTGGTCTGCATGGCTTGTAACTAAACTCCCATGAATGTGGTATCGAAGGAACGACGACACGGTAGGTTTCGTGCAAAACCCAAAAATATATTCATCGTTTGTTTCCAGAGTTGAGGTGTTGTTGCGCCACGGAGAGGAGTCCATAATTAGATGTGGGAAGGGAGGAGAGGAGCCGCGGCAGTGAGCGCAAGGTTTTATGATTGAACAGGGTTGAGGTGCCATTCCGAGGAGATAATAGAGACGCGTGAACAAATATAAGTGCCGGTTGACAGCGAAAGTTGGTTTGTTATTGAGGGTGGGCGCGTGAGAGAAAGAGGGTATTGTTGAAAGCACATCAAGCAAAACCCAGATTTTGTGTACAGATCGTGGCACCGAGAGAACGGGTCGATGGAGCCGACCGGAGCAACGGGTTGTGTACCCAAATCCGGTCGTCGAATATGTGGAACGATTGAATTTGGATAAATGAGTCGGCGGCGGAGTTTTTCGAGTTTGCCGCGTGAAATAATGGTTCCCGCAGAATATGGCAAGAGCACAGTATTGTCGGATGAAGAGTGGAGGTAAGAGACAGCGTGCTTGAGTCAGTTGACCATGTTCCATCGTAGCGATCTATCGGAGATTGCATGAAAGGTGGACGTTTGGGGAACATACCTTGGCGACGAACGCCGGATCCGACAAGAGAGGCTGTGTCTTCGGGTTGCTCGCGAGCTTTGCGATCAGATTGGGGTCGGAGAACATCTTTCCAAGACCTCCCATATCTGCCTCCTCCTCCGCCGCCTCTTCTACAGCGGGAGAAGAGTCAACGATCATATTCGTCACATGAGTACCCAGAGATCCCGCTTACCTCGTGCTTGAGCATCCTTGACCTCTTTCAGGCCCTTCTGAAGGGCAGGTGAATCTTCGATCTTGATCCCTTCCTCGTACGCCGTGATGGCTTCGGCATAACGATGTGCTCCATGGAGTGCTGCACCGCGTCGTGCGTATCCTTTGGACCATTTTGGGTTAACCTTGATCGTCTACGAATGACGTATATTATATTAGTGTTCTGTAGTGTGGCCATCTCATGGAAGAACGCAGTGAGACTTGGAATGAAGAAGGAGGGGGTAAGAAACAGCCGAGGTCAGAGACAGGTGTTGTCGCGGCCACTGGGGCAAGTCAATCCCACGATCGGAAGACACCAAAGCAAGCACGGCCCCTTTTGCCCTTCTGGCGAAAAGCACTCTGTTTCACCCACCAACAGAGACGCACAATAATCCGCCGATAAACCACACGCACACAAGTGTAATAGTAGAACCCCAGGGCACGTCACCAAGTGAAACCATGAGGCTGACGATGCCCGAATGGAAGGAGAGGAGAGGCACACCAGAGAGACAACAAAACTAAAAACAACTGGAAACTTACCTGATCGGCGTCCTCCAATGCGCCAAGCCAATCCTTCAACCCGGCTTTGGATGCGGATCGATTGCTCCATAAGACGTGGTTGTTTCTGTCGAGTTGGATCGCCTGGGTGAAATGGTCGATCGCTTCGCTGTACTGCTTGGCCGCGAAAGCCTTGTTCCCTGCGTCCTTGAGTGAGGCAGCGTCTGACTGCCGGTGAAAAGTATTCCTGGGGATTAGAGCTAGCCACACCAGGCTTTCGATTTCAGCGTTTCGACGTACCATCGTGGTGGTTTGTCTTGGGGGGCTTGGTTGTCTAGCTGAGAGATGTGTATGTCAGAGGGATTGGAGTTTGCAGTATTGATATTGAGACTGGTTCATTCAAAGAGATTCCAAGACGTTCCATGGCAAGGCAGGTCTCTCAGAAAGTCGGTTCATTCTGGAACATTCCACACGTGCTAACGAATTGGAGAGGTGCGTTGCAATTTGGCCTGATCTTCCCGATTGCCTCTTACATGAGCAGGACCACAGGCCTCAAGGCCTGTATCAGTGATCGGGGGTTTCCCCCTTTTTTTCTTAGTTATCGCCTCTAGCCAATCACATCCCTGTTCAGTCCAATTAGAGTCCAAGGGGCGTTGAGAGACAGCGAGCAAAAGAGGATGATGGGTCCGAAGCGCACTGCGCATCTGTTGAGCCCAAAGGAAGATGGCCGCTTTCTTCGCTGTCTTGTCTCGTTAGGTCAACGATCCCGGCAACAGTCAAGATAGCAATCCTTGTATCTCCACCGCTTCGGTGATGAGAACCGAAACATTGGATTCTCATAAGATGTAATGGACCGAAGACACGAACCAGGGATCCATTGATCGTGCAACGCAGATTAGATTCAGGTTCTAACCTCTTTTTACTTGTTCATACCGCTCCTGTCGCCCCCATCATCACCATGACATGCTTCAGTGTCTCATCTGAGGATTTGCCGGGGAACCACATTCCGTTTTGAGTGCGTGGGTTACCCCGAGCACCCGGGAAAAAGAGAGGGAACCCAGGGGAAAGGGCCGTTCTCACCTATACGTATTGACGTAAAAAAACGGGCGCTGTGTTGGATCAGTTGCATCCCGCGTCGTCTCTTATACCCAATCATCTACATGTTCCTCCTCGGACAACCTCGCTCCTCCTCTTCCCTCCTCTAACACAACTCACTCCATTATACCAGCACCGATGCAATCCAACTCAATCCCTCTCCACAGCGTCCACTCCCTCATCCAGCATGGTCCCGGCGCCGGCAGCTCATCTAACCACGCTTACTATGCTCAACCATCTTCATCATCTTCATCATCCTCACTACCTCATCAACCTCAAGCCCCGTCAGCCGGTTACCAGCGGGGTTCAATGTCAATGGTCCCACCATCCAACAGCAATGCCACCATGAAGCGCGACTTAGACCCGCCCGCACCAGCAGGCTCCAGCGCAAGTGGCACAAATCGACCTGTCAAGCGTGCACGCAAGGCCATCAACTGTGAGCCATGCCGCGCGAGCAAACTCAAGTGCGATCGAGGAAAACCGTGCAGTGGGTGCGTCCTTCGCGGCACCGTCACCGCATGCTACCCCGACAGTCAGACCAATCAGGTGGATGATGTCAACGACGGTAATGAAGAATATGTGTGAGTACTTTTAATGAGAAGAAGAAATGATTAATCCCCATTTTGAATCAAACTTATTGTCATACGGGACTCTGACCAAAGACGTCTTTCTCAAAATCTTTTTTTTCTTTTCATTTTTGATCCAACAACCTACCTTTTAGCCACAATCCGCGCGTTGATCCTCGGGCTGAGCTCACTCGCATTCGAAACTCGTTACTGGTCCTCGAACAGGCTATCGCTCGGCCTGGTGGAACTGAAGGAGCCGCCGGATCATCGCGTCGAAATGGAAACGAGAGGGGAATCAACGGAGGTGCTCGTCTGCCCGACGACCCACCTCCGAAGCCTAACGAAGGAGGCGTTTTTATCGGCGCTACATCCATAGCCTCCACTCTTCTCTCCCTTCGTGTAAGTCTGAATCTCTCGATACTTCTTATTTTCTCATGCCACCGCCGCCCTGTCCCGTATCCACCATTCAATCCCCTTGCCTTCACATTCTCGTCATTGCGCGTCTTTACTCCAAGACAGAAAATGCAGAGAGACAAGACAACGCCGGAAGGAACACAGAGGGAGTAAAAAGGAGGTCCCGTGTCACTCTCTTCCTGGTTCTGCAAGGCACTACTATGCGAGCACCTCCCACCCACACTTGACCCTTCTGCCCTCTCACGCCCCGTCAAGCTCCCTTCCTCCGCAATGCGATTTTACTCTTTACTGACCTAGGCTACCATCTTACTTTACGACACGAATAGCTGCGGGACGACGAAGACTCTTCCTCGAACACCAGCGACGCCGAAGCGACCGGAGCCGAATCCTCATCCGATGGCGCCATCAGCGGGAACGACAACATCACCTCACGATCGCATAACCCATTCAACCAAGCCGCATCGCAGCCCACCATCTCCGTCGCAGCTCACATCGACGACCTCCTCCAATCTCTCCCAGACCCGAGGGACATTGACATGCTGATCGACAACTACTTTGCACACAGCACGTGGCTTCACAAGCACATCCACGAGGCTACTTTTCGCGCCAACTGGGCCAAATTCAAAGCGAGCGATGAGACGACTGGACCAGGTGGTTGGGCCATCTTGCTCGCGAGTGTGTTCGCCATCTTGGCGATATCGTTGCAGTACCTCGTACCCACCCATGAGTTCTTCCAACGACATCATCATCATCGCGAGAGTGCCACTTTGACCTCGACGCCATCCTCCACCAGTCGATCTCAACAGTCTCAGTCTCAGTCCCCACCTCTGTCCACGCAAGCGCAACTTCAGAATCAATCGAACATGCAGGTCTTCCTCGGCGTACAGTACTTTAATCTAGCGGAGCAAGCGTATCAGAGGCACCTCTCCGAGACGAAAGCGTTGAGCATGACCCTCGTCGAATACTTGCTCCTTAAAGTGCACTATTTGAACATCCGGAAGGAGGATTGCGAGCAAATTTGGGAAGTTCGAGGGATGCTCATCAGTCTAGGGACCGCGATGGGTTTGCATCGGGATCCTGCCAAGTGGAAGATGACCAAAGCGGAAGTCGAGCGGAGACGATGGGCCTGGTGGAACATCTTGCAGACTGATAGGTAGGGCGAACGCTTCTATTTTGTTCTTCTATAGAAGACGAAAGCTAACATCTCACCCCACCTCGTCTCTTCGAATTTCCCTTCTTCTTCTTTTCTTTTTTTCTTTTTTTCTTTCCCCTTAGATGGCAAGCCTTCCTCTTCGGTCGTCCCATCGGCATCGCGAATCACCACTTCGACACACAGTATCCCATGGAGGAACCTTCGTCTACATCGGATACCATGTCCCAAATCACCGTCGCGTCGAATCCACTCCTCGCGTTCCTCCAGTTCTTCCGTCTCGTTCACCTGATGGGAGACATCATGGATGACGCCACCTCCATCCGGCCAGTCTCGCACGATAGGATCATGCACCACGATCGCGCATTGGATCAGCTGCTACGCACCCTCCCTCCGGACATGGACGTCGATGAGGTCTTCATCGCACGTTCCCTCGCCGCCAGTAACCCACTCGAGGCTAAGCGACTCGCCGCTCAGTCCATCGTCCACAGGTCTGCCCTACATCACGTCAGGTTCACGCTCCACAGGCCGTTCGTCACCGGAAAGTCCAGCCTATCGGTCCCACTCGCAGCACGTCAGACGTCCTTGGACATCGCGACGACCGCGGCCAGTTCCTTGATCAACGTTGTGACGCAGAGCTCGCCCGACTACTGTAAGCCCAACTCGCTAGGTGTGCCTGGACATCTTAGTTGGGGAAGCTTTCACGCGTTCGCGGCCGCGATGTTCTTCACGTTCCAACTCATCTGGAAGGGAGATCGCCCAAACGAGGAGCCGCTTCCAGGCGCGGGGATCTTCAGGGAGAACATCCGTCGTGTACAGAGGTCGTTGAATAGTGTACGAGGGCAGGTCACGTTGGCAGGCAAGGCTTATACCGTCCTCGAGGCGTTGAAACCCCTTTGGGAGGATCCTGAACAAGGAGGAACAGGAAGATACGATGGAGGCATGGATGATAAGCGGAGGATGGAGGTCTGGGCTCGGGCGAGGACGCTGGCGTTCCCCTGTCATGACTCCCCCTTGCACGCGAGCAGGTCTCCCCTCGTCACCGTCCCAGGCAGTAACTCCAACTCGAGCGAGAGCCCACCTGCCGGTGGTGTCGTGGCTGAGTATAGAAGGAGTGGCAGTGTCGTCGCGAGCCCGTCGCCGTTCATGAGGCGATCGACGATATCGATGGCCATGCAAAACGGTTACGACCAACTGTCTCACCACGCTAGTCACATCCCACGTAATCAGAGCATGCCTCTCGACGCCGAGAACTTCGTGAACGCTTCCAGCAGCAACAATGGTCATCGCAGCTCCATGGGTTACTATCCTCAACACTCTATCCCCGCTAATATGCACTCTAATGGTATCATGATCGCACCTCCTCTTACGTCCATCGACTCCAACGGCACGATCGTCCCCGGTCAAACCTCTTACCAACATTCTCCTACCACGATACAATCCTCTGGGGGCTACTTCGAGATGGGGCTTGGCATGGGTATGGGTATGAATTTCGCTATGCCTGGCGCGTCTTCGGAGGATGCGTCGTGGTCGGAGAGCTTGGGTCTCTATCAGGCCCCGCCGACCCCTGCTCTCCCTACAAACGGTTCCGAATCGTGGGCCAGCTCGTACAAACTTGGGAGAGATTAATATGCATTACTTTCCATCTCCATTTTTACGTTCTTACATATATTCCCTTTGCTTATGGTGCCTCCCACCCCCTTTCGTTATGACACCAGAGCCTTATCTCTTTTTATCCACCTTCTTTTTTTAGTTGTTTCTCTGTCGTCATGTCATACTGTTAATGAATAGAAATGCTGCGTGTATATTGCACTCGACTTCCTGCGCGACATGGTGGTTTCGTTTGGTTCATTGGGTAGAGTCTGGGTTTAGTGGGCCAACTGAGCAAAACTACCGTCAGTTGATATATCCCTACCCGCTGAACCACACGATTCGCTTAGAAACCCATGTTGCCCTATGTTCATCCCACGTTAGATTTTTCGCCGCCTCCGGTTGACAACACAGATTGGATCCTGGGGGCACACATTCGGATGACCATTGAATGCACACGGAGGCTTTTCCTCTTGGCCCTGCGAGAAACATCTCACCCGAGTCACCCCTCGGGGTAATCTGAAGTTATTATTGGGTTAGGGGGTTTGGGGATTCGCTGACACTTCCGACGTTCGATGCGTTGAGACGGGTTGAGAACGCGGATTCAAATGCCACCGGCGAGATTATCTCTCGGCCCGCATGACAGAGCAACTCAAACACTGCGCAATCGTTCATTTTCCTTGAACACAATTCAATTGAAGGCCAGTGCTCGAATATCAACGAAAATATCCACCTAGAAGAGGTTTATTCGCTAGCATATTCGCGTAGTAGAGTTTCCTGCCGTCTCGGAACTGACGGAGGACAACGTTGGACGGTCCAGGCCTGATATATGCATTCGCTATTCAAACTGATGACATGAAAAGCATCACTGTACCCAAAACCACCTCGGAGCGAGAAAGCAGCGCTCAAATGTGCAGATATATAAATGCCGTGTTGAGCTTCCTCTATTCCCTCTAACTCATTCCGCATCGTCAGACTGCCTTCTAGACAATCCTTTTCGTCATCGACCAGCTCTTTCTCTACGGAGCCTACCACTCAAATCCATATAGCGTCGCGATTCACATCGTATGCGGACCTCTTATCTTATGGTTTGTCGATCCGAATCCCAGTCCTCAATTCTGCAATTTTTAAACATCGCACCTATGGGATATTCGGGTCTATATTGGTGTTCCTTGCTCTGAGCTCAATCCCTCAGGTATTTCCCGACCATCAGCCACTACTTCAACCTTCAGTTCATCTTCGAATGTAACTGGGCTTTCCTATCTGCATCAGCATATAACATTTACTACGTCATCCTAGAACCTGTTGCAGGAGTGAATACTTTCGCAACGGCTCATTTGATCGCGAATACCTAATTTCCTTTCACCATAGCTGTTACATGTGCCTCTTATGACGACTCTGTTCCTATCAGTCACCGCGTTGGCTCGTCGCAGCGACGTCATCAAGATCGCGATCGCCGCACATACACACCTATTCTCTTGTGCGATGGAACTTGTTGGACATGGTATCGCGGAGAAGAGCGCACTTACATTGTCAGACAATACTCCGGGGCCCGCTGTCCTCGCCCCTTTCTTCGTCCATCTTGAGATCCTCTTTGCGCTCGGATACAACAAGGCTCTCCACAAGACGATCGTTGATGGTTCGAAGGTTGAGACTGCCAAGTTCAGGAGAGAGAAAGCGCAAGAGCAAAGAACGATTGAAGATGCTCCGCCCAAAAAGTAACTCTGCATATGGCTGGAACATATTCTTGTCGTTCAGATGGTAGCCTTTAATGTGACTGTGCTTGGTTGGACCCCCTTTCTCTCCAGTGTTCCGGTGGATTGAACAACAAAACCACTCCAAATAGCGAAAGGCATGGGTCCAATCTGAAGTGGAATGTCGGAGGTCGTGTTCCGAGTTAGAGTTACTCCCAACTTCCACATTAAACGAACCTTTCGGTGAGGGCCTGATTTCGGAGACCAGAAATCTGATCCAAGTGTCGCATGTGAATCTAGGTCATGGCGATACTGGCCACAGATACAAGCGAAACGCTACATAAACGGGGCAAAGGCGCAGAGATCGAATATTGTGTCATGATTTTATTTAGGGAGCTTGATACGAACTAGGAATTCAAATCTTTGTGTGATGCTAAGTCACCAAGCCTTCTTCTCCGCCGCCCTCTCTTGCTGTGCCCGCTCCCTCCTGAACTTCGTGATCTCCACTCCGGTCCCGTTGATGAACTTCTTATGAAG
>WSTV01000539.1:9321-20412 GCA_019632285.1 Tulasnella sp. 332
CTCAAGCAGCTTCGTGCGGCCACGGCCTATGACGCATGGCTTGTTTTCACCTGGCGATGCAACCCCCGTGCATAAGTTTTCAAAAAGTGGTTGACTTTCTCTGCACCGGTGTCATGCATTAGCCGGGCGAATGAACCACTGTCAACCTATTTTTTTTTTTTTTTTTGCATATAACTTGTCAAAATACCATAGGGAAAACATGTTGCCCCTCCAAGTCATCAGCTCCCGTTCCCTTGCGAACACCCTTCATTCTCAACTTCTCGCCACCTGTGCTTGGCGGTGACGGCCGCTAAAGTGTCTGATGTTCCCCGGATAAGCTCCACTTCTAGCGGGCCGTCGCGGAGCTTAGTGACCTGCTGTGGCACTTCCTGCTAATGCTTCTACACTGGCTTGGCACCATATTTAAGGCGCCTGGATGGGCGACATGCCAGTCAGTCAACTCATTTCCACACATTCATGTTCCATCAACTCGCTTTGCTTGCTCCTTTGCTCATTCGTCAGGCTGTCGCCGTTGGTACCGCTTTCGGTTACGCGACTGGTAC
The DNA here is from genome assembly GCA_019632285.1 of Tulasnella sp. 332. Classification (NCBI taxonomy): domain Eukaryota; kingdom Fungi; phylum Basidiomycota; class Agaricomycetes; order Cantharellales; family Tulasnellaceae; genus Tulasnella; species Tulasnella sp. 332. Next base: position 9,864 of record WSTV01000539.1, read on the forward strand.
AGTCTCGTTCCGCTACGTACTCCAAACTTGAACTTGATGCTGATGAATGTGTTCTGTGTGAGGTACGACTGGTGGAGGCTCTGCCGCAGCCGCGACCCCTACCTCAAATGCTCAGCTAGTTTCATGGCTTGGCGACAGCACTGCTCGAGTGATCGTCCTCACCACAATGTTTGATTTCACCGGAACGGCCACGAGCGCGTGAGTGAAGCCCGAAGGACGATTGGCGCCCTGCGTGCGAAGGCTTAACTGCTCATCTCAGCACGGGATGCAAGCCGTGGACATGCTCCCCCAACCCACAGCTGGCCATCGACAAGGATAGTTGGTGTGAAAACTACGAGTAAGCAACTCTCCATGTCAATCAAAACTAACGAAACCAGCTGACGGTTTGATCTCGGGTTCATAGACCCAGCGCTGCGAAGGCGACTATCACGTATAATTCAGGAGGTATGGCCCCCATCAACGTCGGCGTGAGTGGATTGAAATTGGGATGAAAGTCCAATATTAGCTCGAACGGCGATAGAATTCGTGCTTATCATCTTTTTTAGAGCAACAAAACGCTTCTCGGAAAAGGCAGCAGTGCTGGAATGTTGGTGATCTCAACATTTGGATTGTCGCTGGAGCTTACGACCTTTTCATGATCTCTAGCACAGGAACCGGCTTGTATCTTTCGGGAGTCGAGAACGTCATCATCCAGGTAGACAGTAATCGTTTGTAGACATCAAATCTCACACAGGTGTACTCATGAAGATGGGTCTCCCTTGAAAAGAACATTCGCATTAGTACGGATAGAATCATCTGCGTAATGGCGAGTCGAATCTGACATTTTGGGACAGCCAATATCAATCCGGAGTACGTCTGGGGAGGAGATGCGATTGGAATTGATGGCGGCCAATATATCTGGGTGAGTGTTCTACCGAGATACAAATCAAAGATCGCGCAACTGACGACAGAGAAATAGATTGATCACAACTATGTCAGTAGTTCCTAACGCCTGTCACCGATGTCGCCTGAAACATTTCTCTAGATCGACCATATTGGCCGTCAATTCATCGCTACAGGTTACGGTGCGGTAACGCATACGACCATCTCGAACAATGTTTTCAACGGACAATCGTGAGCTTCTTGGAGCTTTCTGGCGTGTCCCGCCTCCCCGTTCACGTCTAAACCTGACTCCTATCTGATTCACAGTACCTACTCGTCCGTCCCCCTCTGTGCGTATGTTCTGAGCTACGCCATGCTGATGCGGTGCCCATACTATTTTGTAGGGCGACATGCAATAGCTGCCAGTATTGGTATGCTCTTTTGACATATCTGCTACGAACTATCCTGACTAGGTCTTTCAGGGTCTTGATCTTGACTGGTAATGGAGATCAGATTACCCTCGCGCTGAACTACTTTTATTACGTATGTTCTGCTTGTCCCGGAATGCTGGAAAGATTTCCTCATATAACCCCATTCAACAGACCTCCGGCCGCGGCCCCCATGTCGGTGGCACATCCGGATATACACAGAAGATTCACATCTACAACAACTACTATGTCACTGTCCTCGGTCATGCTATCGATCCTGAGGTACTTGATACCTCCTATACTAAGCCGAATTAGCTAGATTGGTGCTCAACTCATGTGACATAGGTCGGAGCGAACGTGGTTGCAGAAGGCAATTATTTCAACGCGGTATATCCTACCTCCCATACCATTCCATCAATAGAGAACTGACCATTCCCTTCTGACATGCAAAAAAGGTCACCACCCCTGTCTTAGCTGGAGTGGGTGCTGCGTACGTCCCTACTACGGCCGCCCAAGCTTCTGCCTGCTCCTCGTACATCGGTCGTGCATGCCAAGTAAACGCGTTGTACGTTTCGTCTGAGTTGACTTGGAGCCACAACTGTCACTATATTCTGACACTTGCACATAGCTCAAGCTCTGGCACCGTCAGTGCTGCTAGTACGTCAGCTCTGCAGGCTCTTGACGATTCATATGTCTCGGGTGCTTCGGTCATGGCCGCCTCGGCAGTAGGAGCTTATGTCCAGGCGAACGCAGGACTGGGGAAGGTCAATTGATCGGTATAATACCAGTGAAACGTGCAAATTCAAATGCCGCGCACTCTCAAGGGCCCCTTGCAGTCATCGCATTAGCATTTTTTGACCTCGTGGTATACGCAAGGCTGTCATATCCTTTCCCTGCGGCTACATACGAGCGTTTTCGAAAGGCTCCGCCCATCATCTTGTGGCAGGGATGTGGTGACTTATCAGAAAACTCGAGTTATCTATTCTGGCTTGGGGGACCTCGAAAGCTACTATTTACATAACCCGACCCACCTCTCGGCATCATCGCTCATCATTTTACAATCTCATGGCCATGTACAAACTGCGAATTGGAACTCTTGAGGCCCTAGGTTCGACACAATGTGACCCTGGTCCACTCATCGCGCATTGCTCCGACCTGGGAAGCATCTATTAATATATACCCTGTTAGTTGTTGATGATGAATTTATGTTTATATTCCTTGAAGGTTTCCCTTATGGTAGGAGTACAAGCAGGGACCTGGACATTGGGAAACCGCAACCCTTTGTCACTTTTCTCCCGCCCCCAAACATAGCTGTGATCCAGGCATCCTATGTTAAGATTCAGAGTTCCGTTCCCTTTCATGCGAGCATTTCCCGTAAGTACCATGGTTATATGATTAGCGAAGGGGATTCGCAAGAATACCGGATGTCGAACATCTTTCTGCGAGGCTTGTATTACAATCTTCTCGTTTTGTTGCGCGTTTGGAAATGCTCAGTCGGTCCAATCTCTTCGTCTGCTTCGTCTCTAAAAGACTGGTATCCTCAGCTAGTGCAGTATCAGAGCCAGCCAGGTTTGGGGTCAAGACAAACAACAGGCTTGCTCACAGCGAACTGCAGATATGCGTGCAGCTCAAGTGCACAAGACACAGAGCGTAGCTGCGCAAGACCAACCCAGATCAGCCAGTTGACAGCGGTGGGAGCATCGACCAGGTACATCACGAAAGGTCTGCGATAGCGGAAGAGGCAGGGTGCGTGCAAGTGCAAAAGGCAACAAGCTAGCGAGGGGGAAGACAGCGGGGCACAGTCACCCGTAACAACACTAGAGATTCGGGGGTTAGTGCCCCAAAATATGCGATGTCTACTGATTACATGTCAGAGGCACTGTTTGCGTACACTTGCGATAAATTTCCACCAACAAACTCAAAGGTTTCAGCTATGTAGGGTCGGAGATACAGAAGTTGGGCGATCGCCCCAGGCAGAGGGGGGACCGGGGAGTGTATGCACAGAGATAGTTAGCGCCGCACAACTATGGATGGTGGTTATAAAAAGTCATAGTGTTGATAGATACGGTGAGCGACGAGCCTTATGTGGAACGTGACAAACTCGGAGAGTGACTGGGAACCCTGAGCTAATATCTCATTGCACATGCTATTTTGCGATAGCTTCGGACCCGGTCACATCGGTGCCTTGACAATGGCTGCGCGGCTGGCTTCTAACACCGCTCTGTACCACAATCTTGGCCGTATCTCAATCCACACCGTCTTTGAAGCTGAATTAGTTGGAATCCTCCTCGCTCTACACGTCGTTGCTCAATGTCCTCCTCGAACATGACGAGCGTCCATTGCCCGTGACAACCAGACGGCTATCAATAACAACCCAGTACAATCGGGGCAGCAAATCATCACGAGGATCCATAAGGCTATCTCAAAAACTCAACGCACCTGACGCCTCCTCCAAGTGCACATTGGGTGGATCCCTGGTCATGAAGAAGTTTCAGAAAATGAGCTTGCGGATTCCAGAGCCAAGGGAGCCTCCAAGCGCAATGTGTGCTTGGTGGATATGCTGGCCATCTACCTATGTCGACGCGTGCCAATAAACATCGCTACTCTGAAGCAAAACGATAAACAATAATCCTCATAAGATGGCTTGAAACCTGGAATGCATCCACCAGACACGCCAATGCTCTCCCACACCGATCTTTCGTTGCCAAATGTTTCCGTATCCAAGTCGCTCTTAGCTCTACCAAAACCAGCAACAAGCATCCTCACTCAACTGCGTAAGGAACATGTCGGACTCAATATTTTCTTTAAGAATGAAACAGTTTGCCCCACCTGCTCCAGTGCTGTTATCATGACCCTGACCGGGCCCAAATGATGCGAAAAGTCGGCCCCCAGGCGGGGTCTATCCGAGCACTTTCGGGAGAAGCAAAGAACTTCCCACGGACCCTACAATACATAGCAGTCACAAAACGCTTCCCTTGATACAAAATTACTATCAAAAAAATCCCGAACCGTTTTGAACAGTGCTTGACAAGACCACAGCCTCGTATCCACTTGCAGGACAGTGTCACTCGTTTTCTGTCGCACGCTTCACTGACGTCTATTTCTCCTCGCCTCCCCAACCGGCGCACTCCGGCCTCGCTGAGGCGGTTCCCCTTGATATCCCCAGCCGCATTCCTCCTATTCTCTGCTACTGGCTTCCAACACATAGAATTCCTCAATGGGATACAGGACAAGTAAGGGGGAGCAGGATTGCACCGGAGAGGGGTGGCCTCTCTGATGGTCCTCCAAAGCAGCAAGATCTACAGAAAAGACAGCACTGAAATCGGTAGTAGAAGCGCTAGAGGTTTAGTCCCCATTCCTCCGTTTTCGACGATCGCACCTTTATGACTTGGATATGGATCCAGACGCCGTTGTCTGTAGGCTGCTCGTAGTTAAGCGCACCATCAGCATACTCGCCGCCACCACTCTCTTCTCTCTTGCTGAGCTTAAGCAAAATTTCGACGCTCGGTCAACACCCTCGGACGATGGAGAACCAAGATCAATTTGGGATATCGATGATATGACAAGACGAGCAACCCTGGGACGATAGTACTCACCATCCATCTCCGCATAGTCCGGATCCTCGAAACCTATTATAAAGAAAGGGCTATTGAATTTTCGAGGAAAATACAGTATATCTCGCCGCGTTCTCAAAATGCTTGATATGTTGAGGTATCGCCGATGACGCGGGGGGCTCAAATCAACTATGCACTTAATCTGTCTCTGTCGCTATCATATTCTCCGATATCGCGTACCTCGGTTCCACTGGCTACCTAAGCACCTACCTGGAGGCTGCGGCTTCTTTCCAGGTGCAACGGGCGTCCGGGCTACACTAGAAGTTTGCCATTTCTGCCGTGACAACGCCGATCATTCAGCATGGCGAAAAACGGGTCCTCGAAAGAATATGACGATTTATTCTCGTGGTCTGCCCCTTTCGGACTGCTTCGGACGCTTCGGACCTTCCATGAGACGAACAGGAACAACATTGAAGCGTGAGTTCAACCTTCTTACGGCCCGCAACCAATTGAATCGGAAGATGCAGATTCAAGTCATGCTCCTATCACTTGATGGTATGCAGTTCGGGCCGTCTGTTTGGTCAACTGCCAATGCGATCACTGCTTTGCGCGGCCCGCGATGGACGACTTTCCTTTGTCTGGCGGCGCAACCCTCCTGCACTGGCTTTCCAGGGGAAAATGGGTGGATTTCACTGTATACAGGAGGCACGCATTGGGCGGGTGAGTAAATCGCTATCAAGCCAATGCCTTGTACATAGCATGTCAAAACATTACACGAAATACATGTTTCCCTGTTAACCTCAACTCCCGTTTCCCAGTGAACAACATTTATTCTCAACTTCTCGCCACTCTTTCCCGGTGGCGGATGCCGCTAAAGTTCTGATGTTTCCCGGACAAGCTGTACTTCTGGCGGGCCGTCGGGCGAAGCTCTGCAATCTGCTGTGGCCCTTCCTGCTGATGCTTCTCTACTGATCGCCATATTTAAAGCATCTGGATGGATTACAGAGCAGTCAGTGAACTCATCTCCACATAGGATGTTCTATCATTTTGCTTTGCTTGCTCCTTTGCTCATTCGTCAGGCTACCGCCGTTGGTACCGCTTTTGGCTACGCAACTGGTATAGTCTCATTCCACCCCTTTTTCAGAGCTTAAACCTCATGCTGATGAAAATGTACTCTGATTCAGGTACGACTGGTGGAGGTTCTGCCACAGCGGCGACCCCTACCTCAAATGCTCAGCTGGTATCATGGCTCGGCGACAGTACCGCCCGAGTGATCGTTCTCACCACGATGTTTGATTTTACCGGGACGGCCACAAGCGCGTGAGTGAATCGCGTGAATAGTGAAGCTTGATCTAATACAGCTAAACTATTTATCTCAGTGCGGGGTGCGAGCCCTGGACGTGCTCCCCCAACCCTCAGTTGGCCATTGATAAAGACGATTGGTGTGAAAACTACGAGTGAGGGACTCTCCAGGTGAAATGACCCTGACTAGTTTGATGACGGGATCCTTTGGGGGCCACAGACCCAGCGCTACTAAGACGACCATTACGTATAATTCGGGGGGTATGGCACCCATCACGGTCGGTGTGAGTGGACTGACTTTGAGGCGGCGTTGGAACTCAGCATGCTTAACCTTCTTTTCTTTCTCTCTCCTCCTCCAAAATGTAGAGCAACAAAACGCTCCTCGGAAAAGGCAGCAGTGCTGGAATGTAGGTGATCTTGATTTTGGGAGTGATACTGAAGCTTATGACCGTTTGATCATCTTCAGCACAGGAACTGGTTTATACCTTTCGGGGGTTGAGAACGTTATCATCCAGGTGAATAGCAATCCTTTGCATATATCAACAGCGTACTCATGCATACACGATTTCCTTTGTATAGAACATCCGCATTAGTAAAGGAAACCCGTCCTTTTGCAGTGCGGAATCGACTCTCACATTTTTAATATAGCCAATATTAACCCAGAGTTTGTTTGGGGAGGAGATGCTATCGGAATTGATGGCGGTCAATATATTTGGGTCAGTGCCCTATCAAGACAAAAATCAAAGATGACACAACTAAAGACGAGAATATAGATCGATCACAACTATGTCAGTATTACCTATAGCGCACAATCGACGCCGCCTGAAACCTTTCTCTAGATCGACCATATCGGCCGTCAATTCATAGCCACAGGCTATGGTGCAGTAACGCATACCACCATCTCGAACAACGTTTTCAATGGGCAATCGTGAGTTTCATGAAGTCAGTCAGCGTGATAAGCGTCTACGCTTAAGTTTATCTTCTATTCGTTCACAGAACATACTCGTCTGTCGGTCTCTCCTCGTGGTTTTGCAGCCATGCTATGCTGATGTGGTATCCACACTGTCTTCTAGGGCGACTTGCAATGGCTGCCAGTACTGGTACGCTCGTTCGATGCATCTAATTCTACTGATCTTTCTAACTGGGTCTTCAGGGTCTTGATCTTGACTGGTGATGGAGACCAGATCACTCTTGCCCTCAACTACTTCTACTACGTACGTCCTGCGTGATCCAAAATCTTGGAAAACCTATCCTTATGATCCTATTCAACAGACCTCCGGTCGCGGCCCCCACGTCGGTGGTACATCTGGATACACGCAGAAGATTCACATCTACAATAACTACTATGTCACCGTCCTCGGTCATGCCATCGATCCTGAGGTAATTGATACTCCTGTACACAGCTGAATACCGTCGATTGATGGTAAATGCATAAAACCTAGGTTGGAGCAAACGTGCTTGCAGAGGGAAATTATTTCAATGTGGTATGTCCCCCAGCTATACACTAGTCGCCCAATGAATTTAATCCCTATCTTCTCCTACTCAAAAAAGGTCACGACACCTGTCTTAGCTGGAGTGGGTGCTGCATATGTCCCTACCACGTCCGCCCAAGCTTCTGCCTGCTCCTCATACATCGGCCGTGCGTGCCAAGTTAATGCATTGTACGTTACATCTACACTGAGTTGAAGCACCACTGTCCCCACATTCTAACGTTTGGTCACAGCTTGAACTCCGGTACTGTCAGTGCTGCCAGCACGTCAGCGCTGCAGGCTCTTGACGATTCATATGTCTTGGGTGCCTCAGTCATGGCTGCCTCTGCAGTGGGCGCTTATGTTCAGGCGAACGCGGGACTAGGGATAGTCAACTGATCTTTAATTGTACTAGTAAAAGTACGATTTCAGATCTCACGCACTCTTACGAGTCGTTGGTGTTCTAGTATCAGACGTTGGAAACCAACACCGTTCACGGCATCCTCGCATTTCAAGACGAGTCTCCCTGAACTCCACTCCTATGCGAGCGCTTCCATGGTCAACCGCCGTTCGGGGATATCAGAAGGGCATCGCAGATACAGCACCTTAGTTGCTTCCGAAAATCAAGGATCATAAAACCTCAAGAGATATACTCTCTAAGGAGATTCTGAAACCGTCATCTATAGAGTCTATGATCCTGGCGCCGCGGCAGTCACAATTTAGGCTTCGCAGGGGTCGACCGATGCCGGGCATTTAGTGTGGCAGGGACTATCAAGCCCATCTGGCCTCCGACAGCCACGCAGACCATCCTCTCCCGCCAGTCTTCATCAACCACGCACTTCTCATCTCTAATACTGCAAGGTGCTGTCCACAGCTCAACGAGGTCCGTGTATCGCCCATTCCGGACGTGCGATTTGCGAGAGAAATGACCCAGTGTCGTCGGCGCAAATGGCACCGTTGAACCAGAGCCAGAGCCAGGCTGTTCAAGCGGGAGCTTGACTTTGAACTCGAGCGATATGACGACGCTCGGCCACCACCTTTGGATGAGGGACAACTGAGGTCAACTTGGGATACAGAGGGTGATGGCGAGACTAGCAATCCTGTACCCACATATCCATGTTCGCGTAATCCGGATCCTCGGCACCTATCACGAAGAAAGGGCTATTTGAGATGTCAAGGAACATACCCAGCGTGTCAGCCTCCAACTTTTCTTCTCCTGACTTATCCGCAAACTCCGTCCATGCTCCGAAGACAACCTCCCCGTGGTTCTTCGATGCGCTCTTATCAATAGCCCATTCAAAATGCTTGCTAAAGTTTTGCATCTTGTATTTGCGTGAAAATCGCATAACGGTCCCAGGATGGATCTTCACGGGGCATTTAGGACGATGGCCTATCGGTAGGTTAGGTCCAGCCTCGAGGGACATAGATCCGAATATGAGGTTTGCAGTGATCTTGAGAGTGTCCTAAAAGGTTTTCGATGTGTTTTGTTTGGTAAACCTTTCCGGGATGAAGAGGGTCAACAACCAGCAGACATGAACGCTCACGTCTTGGAATAAATCAACTCTCAGGTGTGTGAACCGGCTGGCGATTTTCCCGGGCCGCATCGGTTTGATGTGTATCTCGGTACACTCCGCCGCAAGGCTGACCGCTTTGAGGAAAAAGCAAGTGATATAGATGATATCCTCGTGTGAGGTATTTTGTTGACTTTGGATGGCAGCGTTGAGTACGAGCGCCATAGTGAATCCTATAATACGAGAAATTGACTGAGGCCGAGCTATGATCTGGCCCGCGTTATGTAAGCTGACCTCCAAATGGAACTCTGTATTTGGAAAAGTCCTATAAGTTCAAAGAGGTGACGCACACCATTCAGGTTTGACACGGACGTACGCGGTGATTGTCCATTCTGGATCCATCGTCGCGGTATACACTTTCGTCCCATCGTCTCGCGTTTCCACAAAAGTAGTCTGCTTGGCTTTTCCGAGAGGTGCCATACAACGCTCGAGAGGATCCAGGAAGATATTATCACTAGGTTGGGGTATGAATAATCTGTCAGCTTACATACTTCGTAAACCAAGATGTTATCAACCCACAAAGGTGAGTGGTGTTCGATTTGAGAGAAGCGGAAACCCGGCAACACCCGTACCTGACCGCTCAAAAGTTGATCTGTTCCACTCGCAGACAATACACCAGGACCTAGCACCGCCTGAATCCCAGGTCTTTTCTCGAGAGTCCAGCCTTTGGTGTGGCAATTCCTCGGGCAACACAACGCGAGATAGCGAATACATTTATCTTTGACACATCGACACTTTCCCGTCTATCGGCCCACGTCTACCCTCTCCGTGGATGCGATGGTATGGAATCCCCTGCAAAGGTTTTTGTCGTCTCAACTCAATTCGTTACATCATAAGCGGTCACAGTAGCTGATGGAAGGCTTCATTGCGCTCTGGGAGTTCGTGTCGCGAAGGTCTCATCACCGCACAGGCCCCATTCGCGAAGACCCTGTAAGGCCGTTACAATATCTCATGCGGGCTGAGCTGCATTTCATGGACAATCTGGGGTATTCCGGGGGAACTTAACTGGAGTCATTGTCCTTGCCAGGTCTCATTTCTGACAGTATGTCCCTACAAAACTTTGATGGATCTAACCGTAACGGGAACTCGGTTCAAGAACTTGATTGACTAAGATAACAGTCGGTCGCGTTGGTGCTGAAGTTCGTGGAGGGGATGTTAGGAACAGCTGCTTACAAGATGCACAACCGCTGCATCCGAGTATCCCCTCATACTTCAGATGAAAAGAGGAAGCTTGTACCGGTTATGTGCTCGCAAGACATAGATTGCATCAGCGAATCTGTCTGGTACGGGTCACATCATTTGCCGCTCAGGCCCTGTCTCTTCCTATTTGAACCTCGTTGGATGCAACGAAGAGAGCCCGGGTT
>WSTV01000054.1:0-45967 GCA_019632285.1 Tulasnella sp. 332
AGCAGTAAAGACCAACTACCAATCTGGTTCTCAATATTCTCAAATGCAACTAAACAAATGTATAAACATGAAAATAGTATGAGACTATTTAAAAACCACAAAGTAATATCACAAGGAGACTTAATCCAAGTAAACAGACAAACTAATCAGTGCCAAAACCATACTGAATGCCTAAAAATGAGGGGATGCCCTTATCAAACTAACAGCAGATAAGATGAGCACAATGAAACCACCACCCCATAATGCACGGACAGGTAAAACAGATGGCCTTGATCAAGACAGAAAAGAAATTGAACTAAATAAAAAGAAAAAAGACAAGGATCTACCATTCACAGTAAACCCAGACGTCTCTAGTAAAGGACACATAAATACAGAAATAAGAGTATTCTCAAATGAAGTAACTATAAACACACAAGTGTATAGAAAACTGTACATAGGAGAAAAAGAACAAATGATAACTATATGGATGGATGGTTCAGCAGACAAAAATGGACTAGCAGATTCAAAGTGTGGTGCAGGAATATGGTCCAACACAGAAGGAATATCATCAGCTATAAGAGTGGCTGGTCCAACACCAACCAATAATAGAGGAGAAATAGTGGCAGTAGTACTGGCGCTCTCTAAAACAAAACCAACAACACTAGTTAGAATCGAAACCAACTCAATGTATGTAATTAACAAAATGTACGATATGTGCAAAAAAGAGGAAGACATAGATTGGATGAACATAGAAAACTCAGACCTACTAAAATCTGCAATATATTTGATAAGAAGACAAGCTGAAACACAATTCCATAAAGTCAAAGCACATATAGGAATAGAAGGAAATGAAAAAGCAAATGAACTAGCAAAACAAGGCCTCACGATAGAAAATGAAACAAATCTGGCCATAACAATACCCACTGCATGGAAAACAAATGGAGCTCGACTTAGAACCCAAAACTTTAGTAGCATATACACAAGAATTAAAATACAAAAATATAAACCAAGAAGACAAAAGGTAATCGAAAACGTTAATACAATATTAAAAAATCACAAAACAGAATATGGGGATCTACACTATGAAAAAACATTATGGAAATCAATATGAAAAGAACCAATAAGGAAACAAATAACTGACTTCTTATGGCAAGCAATACACAGAAGAACAGTATGTGGAACCTTCATCATCAACTGAGGAGGGAATGGGTGGCAAAAGCACAATGCCAATGTGGAGCAATCAAATCACTAGAACACATACTAGTACACTGCCAAGATGACTGGAGAGGTCCACTATGGACCAGAGCAGCCCAAATGCCAAAACAAGCAATAGCAACAAAAAAATATACCATTCACATATCCCTCATATACAGACATACTAGGAATAGATCTTAGGAAATTCCCTGAGAACAAAAAGGGGGAACTATTGTATAAAACAATAATAACAGAAACAGCATTTACAATATGGAAACTAAGAAACTCCAATAGAATCAGAGATGAAACAATCAACAGGAATAGAGCAATAAAAGAACTCAACAACAATATACTCAAAGAGGCAAGCATGAACTTCAACATAGGTAAACTACCAGAAAATCAAAACAAACAGAAACAAGAAGCTTTAAGCGACTCTATAAACAAGTGGAAAGGTCTAATAGATAGATCAGGTACCTGTTTACAGCTAGTGGTTGATGACCATGGCTAGGGAGGAGGGGTATGTATGACGGACTGAACAATGATTTATATATGAGTTCTACTGATCATACCTCCGGTGAAGAGAGCAAGTCCATTAAACCGGTACCAATACTCTCTTCCCTGGATCACGGTGCCGATTTAACTGGCACACTTGGGGTATGTGGGGTCATTCCCACCCAGAGCTGGCTCTGGTTTAAACTTATCACTCTGGTAATGATAAGCAAAATAACACCTATAATCTATCCCTGCATAAGGCCACAACAAAAGGTTTAATAAGTCAAACCTCACACTGTTCGGAAAACACGGTCATCGCGACTAGTGGCCGTTCGCTCGATAGCGATTTCCCACCCGTTCCCACACACAAAATAAATAAATAATAATCTAGCGACAGGAACACAAGCTTATCGTAACCGCTCATTATATCCTTGATGTAATCTGCGCTTGTGCTATAAAGGTCCGGGAAGGCTTCCCTGAAATGTGATCCTGAACTCGGTTGTAAAAGAAAGTACTCTGAGCAGAGCGGGGGTTTGTCGTTCGTCGTGGCATCCTTTCTGACGAAAACGAGTCATGTTCTACCCTACACACAACTCTTATGGGTCCATAGGCTCAGGTGACGAACTGACGAAATGTCCGGCAAGAGTTGCGGCGTCAAGTTCGTCACGAGTTTTGACGGCAGGGGACGCGTTACATCGATGTGCGTGCAGTCCATTCGCTAAATTATCTACCTATTTACTACATTACATCTACTTTGACATCCTTGAAGCTCTAGGTATACAAGAAGTCAGCTCGTATTTCATACTTGCAGGCCAAGCTTCCGTCCCAAGCAAAAGCTGTCCAATCTCGTTGTCGTCTTTGGGGACATTGTTGCAATTAGAAATGTGTAGTTTGTGCCAAATGTATGATCGAGAAGCATTGTTTGCTCTCGCACTAAGCGTATATATTTTCCAAGGCATGTAAGTCCATGGCCCGAGGTAACAACGGCGGAGTCTCAATTAAGCCAGTTACTAAACGTTGGGACACGAGAGGGACAGAAGAGCAGGTCGAAATGGCAATTTTTCGGTTTGCTCCTGTAAGGCATGGACTTATCACGGCGGCATCCACTGGAGCTACGACGTCCCTCGACCTTTCCTGCTCCAGACGGCCATTGGTGGGCGAGAGCGCCCGAAGGTTCTTCCATATCCTGACATACGAAGATGTGTCCACCAAGTCGTGCATGATGCAATAGACGCGTTTCAATGAAAAAGAATCCCATACCATTCGTACATCTTTCGGACACACAAGTGAGGCGTAAGTCTCCTTCCACATACACCCACGGAGCTATAGCCATTTGGAATGCCAAGGGCCATCTCGATAATTCGGCCTCCACGATCCGTGTTGACAATAAAGAGGGCTCATGGATGGTGCGATCGTAGGCGTCCTGGCCATGTTCGTACTACGGCGAATATTTGTATATGCTATGGCGGCGTGCTCCATTCTCGATTCGATACCAAACATCGAATGCTGTCAGCTGAGATTGGCGCAAGCGAATCTCGTTTGGACCCAAAACCTGTACAACCGGTCTGAATCAAAACCCTCCCATTCCAACCTTTCTTTAGTCCCACGACTGTCGCATCAGCTGCCACGCAGAGCCCTGAAATGCTGAAATACGCAAGCGGGATCTTCGCTAAATCGACTGCGTATGAGCTCCTAGAGGCGGTGGTCGGTTGAATGCTTCTTGTTCGCGAAAGTGAGATGGGTTTCCACCCAACTGAGCGATACGACCTTGGATTCGAGGGCCGAAAACAGTGCTTCGAAATGCGATCCGCGTCGTCTGGAAGTTAAGGATTTGACACCCTGCGGTTAGGAAAGACCGCTCGCCGAGACCGCAGGTCTTGGCATCCCCGCTCCACAAGCAAAGGAGTCGACCTCAGGCTGACGGTCTGGTTGGTCATACCACTTCACCCATGCCACCTTCATAACCACCTTTTGCAACTGTCACCTGCCGAATAATGGTAAATCCTTTCGAGATAATGTGTTGGTGTAGACCTCAGCTTCCTAACTGGCTCGTGCTCATGTGCAAGTCAGTCGAAATGGTGGTAAGTGTGTCTAGGAGATGACGGGATGATCTTGTTTGTGACTCACAATGGGTTTTTGTGTATGTCAGGTCTCTTGTCTGAGCATCCCTAAAGAGGATTGAAATGGGTTTGGAAGCGCAGTTGTCTTGTGTCCGTCGTGAGTTGATTTGCTTTGCATGGTGTGTGTTGATGGGTGATAACCAGGGTGGGGCTTTCAATTCCAGAAGACAGGATCTGTTTTCCCACTCCATCACTTGAAAAAGTAATTGTTTGATTGAGCATAAGTACCGGATAGTCATAGGACCTGTCTCCCAAATTGATGTACCTGCACCGTGAATGTCCGGAAAGGCTGCCCCTGAAATTGCGGCTCCGAACTACCGGGCTTCATGTGGCGATGGCATGCAGGGGAGCGTCCCCCCGATTAACACCGTCATCAGCATGTGGCGTTGAACAAGAGACATTTGTCTCCCTGGACTACAACACTGTTGAGATGTGGGGGTGGACATTGTTCTTGGAAAGAGTATCTGCCCAGATGTCAAGCTTATTCTTAAGTTTCTGATTAGACGGACGTTGACGCGTGGATATATGCCTCTCTCGCACGCACAAGGCATGCAGGAGAAGGCCTGTGCTTCAATACCCGAACGTAGCGAGCTCTCAACTCATGGGTGAGGCAACACCTAAAAACGGGGAAATGGGTAAATCTATACATGATCATCCCACCAAGTTGAAGATACAAAGGCAGGGGCACACTCAGTTCCCGTGGGGAACCTCTCCATGACGGCAATAATGCGATGGGATTGGTTAGTTTTAGGATGAGAGAAGCTCTGACTGTTTGACTGGAAGATTCGAATCCGGGCTGTGCACCTCATGAACCGTTTAGCCACACGGCCCACATCAGGAACAGCCACAATGGTGCGGGGACGGCATACTGATCTCCATCTTCATCCCCAGAGATCAAACGTCTGATCTGCTGCTGGTTTCATGATCACGGTGACGGTTTTACAAGAGGCTGTCCGGATATGGTAGTATGCACCACGTGACTGTCGATCGATTGACCCTCTACACGACCTGCCAACACATTCTTTCCCCAGGAGCTTTCTCATCCCATCCTGATCACCCACAAGCGTCATCGTAACCCTCTCTTCTTTGCTTCAGAACCACCTCATCCCCGACAAAAGCGACCTAGGTACGCAAAACAACCTCCCCCAACTGAAAACACATCCTGTCTTGAGACGGCCGAGAGTCAGCAAGTGCGTGTGTCTGAATTTTGTTGATATAAGCAAGTACGCCCAGAAGCGAAAAGGATTTTTTTCAGAGGCGCACTGGCATTCTTCAAAGAACATGAACGAAAAGGATCCTCAACAGCCTTTTCATGCCAGTGCGCGCCTCATCTCTCCCATCATCCTCTTACCTCAATTGCCTGATGTTGACTGCTACAACGACGACGGTTCACCAGGTACCCGCCTCCAAAGTCAGATGTTCGATGCCGCCTCCAACTTTCCAGCACCAAGACGACAGAATACAGCCTGCGACGCTTGTCGGAGTCGGAAAGTCAAATGCAATCAGGTCTCCGGGCAGGATAAGGTGCGCCCTCGTTGGAAGATATTTACTTCCGCTTAATACCAAACTTTATTCAATTCGTTTCGTCTCCTGCTTTCTTTCTTCCAGTGTCAACACTGCCTGTCGAAAAACTATCCTTGCACGTAAGTGTCTCGGAGTGCCCTGCTATTGGTGGGGCGGCGCTAATCCACACGCCGCAGCCATTACGTCCAACAAGCAACCCAAGATCGAAAGCGCTCAGGAACCTCCTCATCGAAATCAAAACCTCGATCATTATCTGAAGCCTCGTACGTGGTGAAACTGTGTTTCTGCGAAAAAGTTTTTCTCGCTTATCAATCTCACAGTCGCAGATCACCTACCAGCCCCATACCTTCGCCCACAGCAAATGGCCTCTCTGTCGCCGGACCATCTCCCAATGGCTCCAGTTCTGCGCTCGCCCTGTCCGTCTCACCTCCAGTCACTCCCACTGGCGGCTCAAACTCGCCAACCGCATACAGCTCCTCTCACAACCCTACTATGCAGCTCCTATACTGGCTCTTCGCTCCTACAGAGACTGCTCCCCCGACGCACATCGGCGGATCCGCCTATCAGGCGCATCGTAGCGTCATGATCGCCGTCGGAACGGCCGCAACCGCGGCGTTCCGTAATGGAGTCGGGATCGGAACACCGCAAGCCCAGACGCCACCAGATTGGGGGGAGATTGGGATGATGTTAAAAGATGATACATTCATCGTAAAGTGCGTCGATCGTCTCTTCAAAGGCTGAAAAGCAGCTCGAGGACTGACATGGACGCATTTTATTTTTTTCAAAGATTCTCATTGGATCTGATCGAGGTCTACATGCAGATATGTCATACAGTACGCAAACGCGCTTCTTCATCATTGAACCAACCCTCAATTCCTTAAACATCACTATTCATTTCACTCCACAGCGCCAACCCATCCTCGACCCTATCGACTTCCGAGCTCGATTCAAGCTCTCCCTCCCCCAACACCTCCGTCCCCCAGATACCCCACACCAATCATACACCACGCTCGAACCCGTTCCACCCGCATTACTGAGCGTGGTCATAGCGTGGGGCTCCAAGTTCTCCGAGCACCCGATCCTTCTGCGAGACAGAGAGGAGAATAATGGGCGGAGTCGAATAAGTAGGAGCTTGGTAGCGAAAGCGATTGAAGTGGCGGAGGGCGAGCGGGTGTATCGCTTACCCACGACGGAAGGGATACTGACTTGCTTGATCATTGAAGGGATTCAGACTCGTGAGTCGCATTTATACCGTAAAAAACGAAACATGCTTCTCGCTTCGAAGTCTTCCAGCCTGACATGTGACGTTCAATCATAGATGCAAAGACGGACCCAAATCGTGAGTGAGGTGTTGACCTCTCCGCCCTTCCAGGGAAGAACGATGATGATACTAAAGCGTCGATTTCATCTCGAAAAACATTCACAGGATACTCAAAGTTCTGGGTAGACTCTGCGATCCGGCTCATGCTCGAGCTGCAAATCAATCGTCAACCGGAGGGGCAAGGCACGCTTGTGTTCTGCTGGTGGATCGCTTGTCTCTCTGATGCCATCGGATCGGCCTATCTGCGCCGGAAGCCTCTACTGTGGGTCTTGTCTCGTTCTCGCTACATAACCAGGCATCCGGCGTGTATCTGTGCTTGACGATCGATATCGCGTTTTTTTTTTGCTATTCATATAGCGATGACGATGACTACGATACACGGGATCTTGCAGGGTCTTCGCAGTTGGCTCAAGCCGTCAGTACGGCGGACCCGGTGGTCCCCGCAGCAGTCCAAGCAGCTGTGAGCATCTCTCCTGGAAAATCCACCTCTTTTGTATGTATGCAATTGCTCCTGATCAGCATTTCCTTTTCTACAATTTTAGTACCTTGTCAGTCTCTTGGTGTCCAACCTAATCAAATTCCCTATGCCTAACCCCCTACCCTATTTCCCTTCAGAGCTGGTACACCTCTTTACATGCCCTAGCACGGATCATTCGACAGATGTGTCGGGTACTATGGATACCGGCGACGGAGAATGATGGTGTCCCGTTTGATGCGCTCGTAACACTCGTAGCGCAATATTCTCAATGGCGGGATGACCATTTGGATCGCGTGGGTGTCCCAAGCAACTTTGAGGCAGATTGGGACTTTGTCGCTGCCGTCACCGCATGTAAGTGACCTTTCCACACCATTCATCGCTTATCCAGTTGTTCTTATAACATCTGCCTTGTTCCCCTGCTCACAATTTCCCAGGCTCGAGCGATGCGACCTTTCATCTCATGTGGATCATACTTGCGCAGGCGGTAGAAGACTATGGGATCAAGGAGTCGAACGAGATCATCAGGACGGGTGGAGGTGACGCTACGACAGTCGGCACGACGAGTGGTGGCGTTGTGACCATGCCGGATTGTGAGGCGCTGTCAAACCAGATAACTCAGGCGGCTCAGCACGGAGCGCTGAGGATAGCCGGACTTGTGAGTCTGAATTGGTTTGCCTACCGGGCCTACCACTTTGCATGGCTCAAGTCCCCCCCCCCCCGGGACTTCACTAGGCGGGTGTGCTAGTATCGAACAAGTACCTGCGGCTGGACCCGAATGCGCTTCACTACGCGCTATATGCGGCAGGTACGTTTATGAGATCTTTTGATCGGACCTCGATCTTGTTCCACGAAAGCTGTTAATGTGGTACTTTTGAAGGACACATGCTTGCTCTCGCTGGTCGAAGTGAAGTCACAACATGTATCGCAGGCTTGAAGCAGTACGGTACGTCTGGAATTCTGATGCGCCTGGGCTGCTGACGTCACTGTAGCTGACCTTCTTGGATTTAACCAACCCCCCTCCCCTCCCCCCCCCCCCCCAACACACAAACAGGTTTGGCGTATGAAGATGCATTCGATCAAGCTGCAGAGCTTGAAGCCATATATTCCGCTGCACTCGAAGCCGGTGCATCCCATCACTCCCCGTTCGCCAATTCACCCAGCGGTCGAGAAACGGGCGGAGGACCCTTGCACTTCGGGGCAGGTGCAATGGCAGGAGACCATGGGCAAGCACACACGATGGCATTAAGCTTTGTTCCCAATGACGTGAGTCGCCATCGTTCGGGCTAATCGTCCATCTAAGGCTGACAATCATCAATTCCATCTATTTTAGTCCTACAACGATTCCAGCTTTCCCATCCAAAGCCCACTCTCGGCTCTAAATCCGCCGACATCTTACGATACCGACATGTTTTGAGTTCCCAATTGCCTTCTGGTTTGTTTTCCGGAGTGCTTCCCTGTTCTTGCCTCACATGTAGCTAATTCCTGTCAGACATTATCTTTGCTTTGGCTTCCATGCTCATTCTCCCTGTTTCCCTATCAAGTCTGTAAATCAACGGGTAGAGGTTTCGACGCCCATGTCCTCGCATTCTGATCAGTGGATGGGTTGCTTCCCTGGCGGGATTCTGACAGAGACCAGCGATCTTTTAACGTGACGAAGCGCTTTTCAGAAGCGATAGGTGGATGGGGAAACGTTCACCGAAAAGCGCTGCGCAAATACCCGCCAAACGTTCACTGTAACGTGCATACTTTGCACAGCCCGCTCGCCTTGGTGATCGTCAGTAAACTCCTCTTGTCTTTGTACAACTCAACCTCCGTGGACTTGATGTCACGCGCAACATAATGGGCAACACATCAACCTCCAGCAAGGTAACTTTCAGGCAGAAATTGTTCATAAGCGCCACTTGATCCCCACACATGATTGCAGGTCCACTGGTTCTCCGGAGTGGCATTGATTGCTACCGCGTATGCAATTCATATAGCCTGGTACTGGTATGAGTTACCTCAGGTACGTTCCAACATTGAGGGTAGCAGAACTGCAAAGGCGCTTATATCTCCGTAGCCTCGTCCGGAATCCCAGTCTCAGACACCGTTAAAACCAGAAGAAACCTCGGGTCAAGAATCTGGAAATCAAGATCGAGCGTCCAATAAGGACATAAATCCCGATACTCCGAAGGGCGACGCCACCACACAGCCTCCTGGAGCTGAGAGATTTCTTCAGCTCAAAACCATACACCTAAAAAATCAATCTGAGAGCTCCTTCACGGGAACTCTCGATGAGGCACAGTGAGCGCAGAATCGATGGAAGATCTCTCAAGCGAACGTAGATGTCTGCAGTTGAATTGCTCACTGCAACATAGCGGTCAAACTCTGCCCGCAGAGCATCCGTACCGCATTATCATTCTCAGAAAGCTCTCGATTGGGTTAGATTCACGGTACAAACAGACTCGTGACGTTACTGACCTCACTGCGAGCATCAACTGTGACCGAGAATCGCTCTCCCTTTGCCCAACCGCTCATCAGAACACCCTCCTGCGCTAAACAACATCTGAGCCGCCTTGAAGCTGCTGTATGAACGGACGGGCGACATCACTAACCTAACTGAAAGCATCAGCCTCGCCCGGGAAGCGCTCTCTCTCCGCCTGAAGAGTCACCCGGACCGTATCTTCGCTCTCAACGACCTCTCAGCTACCCTAAACTCGCGCTACAATCACGCGGGGAACGTTGCAGATCTCATAGAGAGCATCAGGTATGATCAAGAAGCTCCCTCCCTTTGTGCTCTCGATCACCCAGATCGTGGTCCCACCCTCGACAACCTCTCAGTCAACCTATACTCCCGGCACAGAGAGACGGGTAAGATCGTCGACCTTACGGAGAGCATCGGCTATGGTCGAGAGGCCCCCCTTCTTCGCACCGCCGGTCACTCGAACCGCGCTTCCACTTTCAGCAACCTCTCGGTTGCCTTGCACTCAAGATACAAGCAGATGGGTGACCTCACAGATCTCACAGAGAGTATCGATAATGATCGGGAAGCACTCCTCCCCCGCCCGGTTGGTCACCCAGACCGCGCTTTTACTCTCAACAATCTCTCAGTCACCTTATACACGAGGTATAAAGCGACAAATACGTTCATTGACCTTACTGAGAGCGTGGATCACGGCAGAGAGACTATCTCTCTCCTGCCACTCGGACATCCGAACCGTGCCCTCATTCTACGTAACTTCGGAATGATTTTAGAATCGCAGTACAGGCAGATGGGGGATGTCACGGACATCACCAAGTGCATCAAGTCTCTGAAGGAAGCGGCAGCTCATGTCCTCTCTCCGTTATCTGTGCGTCTCACAGCGTCAAGCCATTGGATCTCCAAAGCCCGCATCCACGACCCGTCTTCCCTTTCAGAAGCATACTCCGTGGCGCTCACCGTGTTCGATCGTTCAGCACTTCTCGTAGCCAGCGTTCACGATCGTCGCGTTCGACTCACTTCAAACGGTCTTAAAGTTATAGGAACCAGCGTTGCCGCAGATGCTGCGTCATGGGCGATCGAGCAGCTTGACCTGCAGTCTGCCGTCCAGCTTCTAGAGCAGAGCAGGAGTTTGACGTTGAACCAGCTCGGGAACTATCGGACTCCCCTGGATGATCTAGAAGGGATCGACAAGAAGCTCGTTGATCAGTTCCGAACTCTCGGTTCAACGATGGAGGAACATGCGCTCTCGAAAAGCGAAGGGAAGACCCACGTATCCATGGATAGTGATATGTTCGGGAGGTATGTACGCTATACGCATCTTCATTTAGGTATATTACAAGCTTATGATGAAATAAATACCAGATACGGGAAGTTGGCAACCGAGTGGGAACAAACTGTAGAAGACATTCGCAGATTGGAAGATTTTGAGTCTTTCTTTCAAGCCCTCCACCACTTTGCAGGAAGCGGCGACGTGCGGACCGGTCATCATGGTCAACATCAGTCGCCACAGATCCGACGCTATCATCATTCGGACAGACGGAGAGCCTCTATCTATTGCCCTACCGCAAGCAACACCTCCCGTTGTTGAGGCTTTGGCGCTCACTCTCAGCCAAGCTGTTGCCGGGCGTTTAGGAGATGACGAAAGTAATCAGCTGATCAAACGTATCTGTCAAGATACCTGGCGCATTATCACCGAGCCCGTTCATCCTTCTGTTGGAGAACACCATGAAACTTGCTGTTAGATCGCACATCTGGTAGGTCCAAGCCTCACCCGCTTACTCACTTCCAATACACGCGTTTAGAGCATACATGCCCGGCAAGGAGAACCTCCCCGATCGGTTTGTCTCTTCTTACACGCCGACGTTATCCTGCTTGAGTCGTGCTCGCTCTGGGTACCTCCCAGTCAAAAATAAACTGAACTTCCAAATTTCAATTGCGAGATCATTGCCATTTGCCAGCAAGCGCAGAATGTCACCGTTCTTGATGGTGAGGGTTGTACGAGGGTTGCAGTCCTGCTAGCTTGAAGGACACAGAATGGGTTCATTTTGCATGTCACGGTCATCAACATCCAACAGAGCCATTTAAATCCTACTTCTCACTGCGGAAACGTGACGCATCGCTCACACTGCTCGACATCATCTCAAACAGTCTTCCAAACGCTGAGCTGGCCGTTCTCTCTGCTTGTCACTCGGCAGCAGGTAACAAGACCACTCCCGACGAAGCTATCCATCTTGCCGCTGAGATGCTATTCGCTGGATTTCGTAGTGTCGTTGGGATGATGTGGGCAATGGATGATCGAGACGGTCTAGTGGTGGCAGAGGCGTTCTATAAGTACATATTTCGGAATGGATAGTCAGTGGTGGTGGATTTCAGGGACGCGGCGAAGGCGCTCGTCATGGGAGTTCAGGAGCTGAGGCGAAGGAAGGTCCCAATGGAGAGATGGATCAACTTCGTTCATTATGGTATCTAGCACGTGGTCTCTTGTGAAAATATAGGTAGCGTTGTCGCCCGCCCAGCCAGCCCAAGCAAACTAAACGGAGCTTGCACGGGCTATGGATTGCGAGCCGAGCCAACAGCTGGCGAGTAGCTGCAACATATTGTTCTACAATTAGGCTTGCGTTTGGCACCACCTCCCCTTCTTCATTCACTCCTCTGTCTGCTAAGAATGTACAATATATAGCAATAGGTAGAGACCGAAGTCGGCTATGAGAGATTACCGGGTACTCTGTTGGACTGAATCAAGTCATGTAGTTCATCAAACTTTCCATCCAATACCAGCTGCTTCACCACATCCGGCGACGTGCTACTACCAAACCAAACTCTGCTTCCGATATGAAAAAAGGGGATGTGAGATCGAGTCGATCCTGCTTGAAGAGGAACTTCAGACACTGGGGTGCCTCGAAAATCGCTGGCGAAAGGCAGTTGCGGTGACGAGTGTCCGTTTCCTTCACTGATGAGAAGACACATTCGGAGGGTGCAGAGGTTTGTGATGGGAGGATATCGAGTACGACACACGCAAGAAGGTGGTGGGGGTGTTGATTTGTCGAATAAATGTGAGGGAACTCAGCGTGCGGAAGCTTCATAGTGAAATAATTGGAAATGAGAAAAGATTCATGCACACTTTGGCTATGTCGATATTGGGCTCCGTTATGTGGGTAGCTAATTCCCGATCAACTGCGTTGTTATCCGCGGTGACTAGTCAAGGTTCTTCCGCCACATGATCCGGAAGGCTGCCGAGGATATTCTTGGGGGATAGAGTAGGATTTCTGGTCAATGAAGGTGGAGCGTAAAGATTCTTGATGCGGGCGTAGTTGAAGAAAATGAGGTTGCCCACCTGATCCTCCACAAGCAGCCACCGCGTGAGATATCGCATGAATCCATTGAAGGTGAAAAGCTCTCGGAGTCCGGGTACCTCCTCTGTCTTCTGCAGTGACGAGAGATCAAGGGCATCAAATCGGGCATCGAAGGTTTGTGCGTGCTCATTTTCCAGATGTCGGCGAAGGGTTGATGCAACTCCGCCATTGTTCTCGAATCGACTCTATGTCGGGATGCCGGAGCGGGAGTCATCACACTCGAGGCTGCCACCGCAATGAAAATAGCTCTCAGCTGTACTGGATGTTCGCAACGGGGAAACGGTACTTACAGGCAAAGCGTCCATGAGATGCACTCCGTGTTAGGCTCTGACTTGAGAGCGTCAGTCATAGCCTGCAGGAGTCCCTTTTTCCAGTCGGCTGGTTTCTCCTTCGTTGTCTCTGGCCTGAAGAACGTCCAAAAAAAATCCTTCGCTGCCGAGTCTCGGGCGTTCTCGACGTTGGCCTGTGCAGGTCGCATGCTCTCACCTCGTACTCGATGCATCTGTAGGTGCTGAAACAGTGGAGTCAATGTACATGGCCGACGGGGGCGGCAGTGAGCCTGTGGAAGGTGCGGATGTTGTTCCTATAGTCGACACGGATGATAGTCAGATGAAGAGCCTGTGGGACACGCTGACGAAGAAGCAGGAGTCATAGTTGATACTGAAACGATTTTTGGGGCTGCTCGTGCCACGGGAAATGATACGACGCCGTTTGGAGGTGGCAAGCGAGGCAAGAGCTGCTCCGTTTCGCCGGTTTAGATGCCGTCGCCGTATCCGCATTGGTTGCGATGCTGACATCTACAAGCACGCGTCTACCTGTCTGATAATGTATGACTGCTGGAGCGTGTTGGTCGGCGTGATAGTTATGATAGGCTGAGTGAGGCTACTGGGCAAAGTACGCGTGTGCGAAGGCCTGTAGCTATTACTGCGTGTAGATCGGCTGCTGTGAGTACAATGATGGGGTGAGAGGCTGCTGATGCTGATACCGTTGGTGAGGGATGCATCGGATGGGTGGGTGATGGATCCAGAGAGGCGCGCTCCGTGGTCCGGATTGCGAGTTGGACGGAGGGCCTGAGAGCCTCCGTCCAGGGAACAGCGTCACACAGGAGCTATAGTGACCTCCCAATTGCCATTGTACCGTTGCATTATAACTACACTAGGAATGAAAAAAGGGGAAATATAACAGGCGACTCGAAGAAGCAATCGAAGAACAAGGCAGCTACATCGTTGCGAGCTCGCCAGGTAACCGACAGCTTGGATGGCAAGCCCAAGCCCGCATAATCCCGCGGGCAGGGTATCCGAGTCTGCCAGCCCCACAAGCTAGCTTGGGCTTGCACAGCACCCAAGCTCCTACCTTTTCAACCTTTGCCTCCGCTTGTTGCTTACGTAGGTTCCCGTGTACGTAAGCGCTCACTTCTCCGTTGCTTGTTTTTCACTTTTGCAGATACATGTACACTGTATATTCTGATTTCTTTAGTGTAAAGTGTCCCTACGGTAAAACTTCCAACCCCTTCCTACCGCCGTGAGATCAGTTCCTGCAGAAGCCTGCTGTCGTATGATGCAGATGCACCTTCCGCGAACACAAAACCGGACCACGTAGCGGCATGGACCTCAGATCCGATGGCAGGGACCTTGAACTCTTGTCCATAGTGTCCACAGTGTTGCCGCGATGTCCATAATATTACGTCAGGATATCACATCGTTTCACACACTTGGAAAACAAGACTAGACGGTATATGCATCGCGACACATACAGCCATGCCTGAATTACACGGCTAGGCTCTGCTTCATCCAGCCCAGCCTCTGATTAGGCCCTCATGGAGTTGTCGTCATTTAATTTCATGTCTGAGAGCAGTTCGAAGGAAGCTGACGTCCCAAAGTTCGTCATATTCAGTCATATTGTTCGCAAACCATGATATATATCGATACGCAAAGAAACAAAAACAAATGCAATACTTTGTGTCGTATCATGTCGTATCGCATCGTGGCAACACTACTTACGCGGATGCTGTGCACTACGAGACTATCCAGACATTTCCGACCCTGCCCGCCAAGAGCCCACAAAGATGGCTTGCCCTGCCTCTCCGTGTCAAACGCCTTCAATGGTGGGGGCAGAGAAACTCCGCTCGAGTTCACATGATTTTCGGCTCCGCTGGATGAATTGGACCCTCTCAGCCCCCATAGTGCCAGACAGGGCTGAAGCTGAAGTTCCCAGCAACAGTCACCGCACCTCCATCCACAATCGTGATGTTTGTATCAAATTGTATGTAACACTATTTTCAATAGCCTGCGTCTAGTTTTGTGAGGGCAGCCAGAAGAGCGAGTGGGGGACGGAAACAAAGGGATTGGCGAACGACGCGCGGGAACCGCATCGGGTGTTGAATGAGCGAGTTGAGACAAATCAGGCAGGAAGCTAAGGCACCAAGAAACTAGGTATAGCATCGACTGAATTGTGGCGGAGGGAGAGCACATGGCCACTGTCCGGCTTTCGCATATCCTGTCCAATCGCCAGGAGGTTCAGTCATGGACAGAGAAGCAAGTAACACCACTGAGCTTGGCAAATGCAGAACTTTGTCTAAAACTCACTCTCCCATTGCTTTTCTTCGCTCCTATACAGGTCGAGAGCGGCACGTGCGTTTTCCAGCTGGAGTGCATAGAGAAGGTAAGAGCAGGGCGGTTTAGCGATGGAGTGTGACGACGAAGGAAAGCAACGGATGAGAAAGAGGTCTGAAAACGCACCGGGTCTTGATACTCAGCCTGGATCTTCCGCCGCATCAACAGCCAAATGAGGCTCTCAAGGCCGATGAGGTCGTTAGGCCGATCCAAAGTGTTCCTAAACGGGAGATACAGCGCGACGTCCCGGGTCTCACCCGCAGGGTGGCTGAGGCCGAGAACCTGGTGCCGAAAGTCACAAGATCAGAGGGTAATAATTCAATGATCATGGTTCGGCAGAGACCGAGCGTAATGGTCAATGGGCCATAGATGTCAAGGTTGCGTTACCTGAAAATCCAACCAGAGCTGATAGCCGACGACGATGCGGTCGTTGAGCCAAGCGGCAACCGCGACTTGGACTTCTTGAAACGGAAGCGCTGTGGTGGCGGAAGGAAACCATACTGGTCAGGATATGTTCACTCAACAAACGTAATGATCAAATGAAGACATACCATCAACAAAGTAAGAAGCGTCCAAACCAGTGGTCGCAGTTCGATAGCTCTCAACGGCTGATGTTGGCTTAACAAATGCGTTATAGAGCACTTGACCACGTTTGTCAATCAAAGACACTCGACCTCAAACCAAGGAGGAAGGATGCGGTCAGCGAACTGCCGCGGGTCCAGGAGGGAGACACAATGATTGATGTCCTGGTTTCGATATCGTAACGTAGCTTACCAAGCATGGCCATCGTCCCACCTACACCACACCCGATATGGATGGTCGATAGTCCGATGACTTCCTTTCCGCTCATTTACAGAGTCGGATTGGATTGAGTTGGTTCCAGCTCACGTAATTGAGAGTCTAGGAAGGACGTCGGGCAGAATCAGGATTCCAGAACGCGCCAAGGCAGCAAGATAAGAGTGGGATTGGTTAAAATGAGAGAGGGCGGGGCACCAAATCGTAATTTGGAATCAAAAGGAAAGATGTATGCAACTTGAACGACTGCTTTAAGTGCCCCCAAGTAATCCAAACATTGTATGGACATCTGACCAAATCTGAGCCGGCGCCTTTTGTTATTTCACGTCGCATTTCAGGAGGTTCCGTTGACAAGGAAGATGTGCTGGTAATGAACATAACTGTATGCTATCGGCATGGCTATGTCGGGGCCGAGGGGGTCTGCCTATTGAAAAGAACGGCTGTTTAGAGCTTGCAAACATCTGTCAGAATTTTAGTGTCCTGACGCTCAGCATCTGGGAGGGAGAGACGAGAGGGCCAGAGACATCCCCACGACCAAATTATCTCGAGACATGATATTGAAGAGGGTCTAGCTAAACGGCGGTGCTTTTAATGAAGGATAATGTTGCCTGTGGCAGTGAGGCCCCTTCAAGCGCAGCCCTGGAGCGTCCAATCTCAAAGCGGTGAAAAAACTGTGAAAAGAGGACGGGAAATCTTTCATACACGACGCGGGAAATGATGCTCGGAAGAATAAGGGGTGAGTTTGAAGTGGCGACAAATGAGAACGTACTCCATGCTCGTTGTGTGGAGACCGAGGTGAGATTGCATGGCTGGCCCCAAAAAGATTTTGGGTCTCATCAAGCCCAGCTGTATTGAATCAATGTAATAGCAGCTAAAGTAGCTTTGCAAGATGTTGATGCTGGTCCAATTGTCGGCGAAGTTAGGCCGGGCACGAGAGAACGCAGATCATGTAGCAATGTAAAAATGACTATGTACATGAAATTCGGCGCCGGCGCCGCCCTAATCTACATCGGCCGCCCTTTTAACTATCAGAACTCCCCAACATTGACGACATAAATTGTAGATTACGAGCGATACCCGAAATTCCGGCAATATCTTCACGTGAGGCGGAGCGATCCTCTCCCTCGTGTATCTACTTTTCCTATTGCCGCTTTTAGCGCCGTAGCTCCGTTTTGGTCATATGCTGGATCATCTGTACTACCACATAATTCGGAGCCTCACTATGCGGCTCATTTGCAGACAGCTAAAACATGGCAAAATGTTCCAGTAGGGATATTAAGGGTGTAGGTCCCGCTTGGCCGAACGGCTTCTCCCGCGACATGCTGGTTGACATGCATGTCTCGTTCGACCGTGCTGTATCCTGACGACTCTACAATTTTCATCCCTCTCTTTCATATCGAGTCTCAAGAGCGATTCTCGCTAATTGGCCGACCCTGCGCCCCTCTTGTTTTCCTGCGCTGCCTTGCGGATGGCTCGTTGTCTCACCATTCTCCACTTCTCCTTATCTCTGGGTCATGCCATGTTTGGAAAAGATACTTCGCCTATCGAGACCTGCTCAATGGCTGCTTGTACTTTTATCCTCTCGGCGCTATTCCATATATGTATAGAACCAGTCCGGCGAAAACTACCCCTCCCATTTTGAGGAACATGGCTCACTAATTGGCTCACTAATTTAGTGTGGATGGCCGGACCCTCGGGACCCTGATATCCTGTAGACAGGGTGAGCATTTCACAACCTTAATTCTCCATAAGAGCGTGTCCAGGGTCGTTTTTTTTTGAAGAGAACAAAAAGTGTCCAAGATGTATTGCGTCTAGCTTTACGGGGCAGTGGGAAGAGCGAGTGAAGGACAGACACAAAAATGAAAAAGAACGAAGGGCGTACGAAGACAGCCCATAAGAAGGTAGTTTTTAATGAGTGGACAAGAACGGGAGAAAAAAAAGACTCGCAGAGTCAAAATGAAGTCGGGGATGAAGGATTGGTCTCACCAGGAAACTAGGTGTAGCATCGACTGAATTGTGGTGGAGGGAGAGCACATGGCCATTGCCCGACTTTTGCGTATCCTATTCAAGACCAGCGGAAGGCCGTGTCATGGACAGAAGGAACCAAAAAGACCATCAGTGAAGAAGACAGCAATAGGAGGCAGAGAATTTGATTATAGAGATCTGAAACTCACTTTCCCATTGCTCTTCTTCGCTCCTATACAAGTCGAGGGCAGCGCGTGCGTTCTCCAACTAAAAAGGCATAGAGAGAACAAGGGACGGGGAGGAGAGTGAGTCGAAATGTCTCAATCACAAATGAAAAGCAGCCGTCGATAAAACAGGCGAAGAGAAAACGCACCGGGTCTTGATACTCAGCCTGGATTTTCCGTCGCATCAACAGCCAGATGAGGCTCCCGAGACCGATAAGGTCGTTTGGCCGGTTCAACGCATTCCTGAACGGGAGGTACAAGGCGACGTCCCTGGTCTCGTATGCGGGGTGGCTGAGACCTAGAACCTGGCGCCGAAAGAAAGTCACAAGATCACGGGGGTGATAATTCAGGGGTCATGCTCCAGCTGCGACCAAGTGGAATGGCCAACAGACAATAGATGTCAAAGATACATTACCTGGAAGTCCAACCAGAGCTGATAGCCGACGACGAGGCGGTCATTGAGCCAAGCGGCAACAGCGACTTGGACTTCCTGGAACGGAAGAGCTGTGGTGGCGGAAAGAAATCATGCCGGTCAGTGAGTTCAGTCAACGATATGAAGATATGAAATACATACCATCAACAAAGTAAGAAGCGTCCAATCCAGTGGTCGCAGTTCGATAACTCGATACGGTGGATGTCGGCTTGACGAAGGCGTCATAGAGCACCTGACCGCGTTTGTCGATCAACGACACTCGGCCTAAGAACAGGAAGAAAACCCTTGGTCAGCTGGAAGCGCCCTCGCGGATCGGAAAGCAGTACAGAGAATAGACCGTGCTACAGACACGGCGTTGGTTTTGCAAGCTCACCGAGCATTGCCATCGTACCGCCCACACCACACCCGACATGGATAGTTGACAGTCCGATGATTTCCTTCCCACTCATATATGATTAGGTTGAACTGAATCTTGGTTTTCGATCGGTGATTGGGAATGGAGAGACGGCGTCGGGCAGAAGCAAGGGTGAAGGGGTGCCAATGTAAGAGTGGAATGGGCTTCAGTGGAGAGAGTAGCGAGTGAATTGTTCTTAAAGATCAGAAAAAGGAATTGAATAAAACAACCTAAGCCACCGTTTTAAGAAAACCCCCCCAAAATCAAGAAACATAGAGGCGCCTTAGACTCGAATGGTCCTATTGTCAATTTTCTTTTACTATGAAGCCGAGGAGAGAGGCCCTCAAGCCACTGAGGCGGTGATCTCGGAGGGTGAAGTGATCTATATATTAAAAAGAAGTGGCTTTTCGGACAGCTCTAGATTCATGCCCAAAAATCTGTTATGGTGGTCTAGCGTCTAGGAGTGCGAGAGAATAGAGGCACGCACGAGGACATTTCATCCACGAGCTGACTGCCTTGAGACATGGACGCTAGGAGGGCCACGCCAAAACGGTGGTATTTTCCCAAAGCGAGAGGCAGGTCACGTAGATAGCACCGTTTGAACTTAGCGCCGATCCTCTGAACAACAGGCGACGGGGGCTCAACATGGGACACCTAGCATCATCCAGGAGAGAGAGAGAGAGAGATGCTGGAAAGAATTAGGGTAGGTAGCGAGCGACACCATAGAACGTGGTTCCCCTCAATGGTATGCCCGAGGATGCGCCTCCTAATGAAACCCAAATTGGGGCCTTTCATGGCCAGTTTTATTTTATTTGATTCCGTTTCTACTGCGGAGGACGTACCTTGCACGAGGCGCAGACCATTTCATCTCCCCCGACATTGAGCAGTTACCCCCCAAACGTGAAGAACATCGCTCCAGGAACGGGATCAAGGACGTGTATGTTGACATGCATTTCATCCTGCGATCGGAGAATAAGTGACTCGCAAGCCAGTCGATCAATAGCTGGGGTGATCAGGGGGCGCGCTTGTGAGGGATCTAGGTGACGAATTTTCCCAACGTTCCACTGCCTTCGCTTTATTGTCCGAGACACTCGGAAGCTTTTCGAGATTTCCTCTCTCCCTAGATCCCGCAAAACCCAGCTTGCACGGTAAAGACGATAAGGCCAGGCAGAACCATGCAGAACCCACCCAGGGGATGAGTTTGTGGGATGACGTCGCTCTCCACTACGAACCACAGCACGTGAAGCAAAAATGTCGCAGTTAAAGGGGGACCAATGATATCCCCCGCCGGAAAGCAGCCTGCGCGTGTTCCAGCAGGCGATCGGACGGAACGGCTCCGTCTCGCCAGCTGAAGAGGCCTGAATGGCAAGTGTATGAGACTAGGCACACGCAGAAGATAGCAGGCCCAAGAAAGAGCTCGAGGCCGTGATTCGCATAGCCAAATGGGGAATATCAGATAGCCTTCATTATCTGATACTACCTTATCACTCTCTAAGCGACAGGATCCCTCATGGACGACTGTGAAAACCAAAGCGAGGCTGAATCAGATCTGGAGATCTTATGTATGGCCCGGTCCCGATATGAAGGGGGCGATGTACTTCAGGAACCAGATAATTGAATGAATCCACCGCGAGGACTGGGGCGAATTACGTTACGTTCCCCGGTGAAAGGCGCCCTATGCAGTCATGACACGACGCCATTGCCGCTCCCGCTCTCCCCCCATTCGACGGGAGGTGGGGGCATATATGAGGATCCCAGACCGAGTGCCTGACCCTGCCAAGGGGAGGCACTTCGACGTGGTTATAGCTGGTCCCCTTTCTGTCGCATCTCATTCTTGGGGTTCGCAAGATACTTTGATGCCACGTCTTAATGCTCGCCGGGTGGGGTAGGCACGTTGTTGTGGGGGATTGATGACCCAGCCGATGCACATGATATTAATAGCATCACATGGATTCTTTTGAGGGTGTGTATTGCGGTCAAGTCAAGCCCAGTCAGCCGGTCGGTGGCAAGATCGGTTACATCCAGGAGAGGAAACGAGAGACTGGGATCGCGAAAAGGATGTCTAGAACGCAGGTTCTTCGGTCGACAATTATGGCGCAGCGTTCCAGCGACGTATCCGCCATACCCAAGAATGGTCCTGAGGCTGGCATCACTGGACAAGGCGTGGGCTGCCACCAACAATCTGTCCGTTCAACCAAGGCAAAAAGACACAGGTGGAATGAAGCACGTGGGATTTTTTAGCGGTGACCTTAGCCGCCGGGGTGATGTTGGAAATCTCAAGTCACGAAGCCGAAGGCCTTTGGATCTACAAAATAGTTCAAGTGTACATTCTCACCACCACCACCAGTCCGCCAGACATTACATTGTCTCAATGCCCGATGGAGTTGCTATGAGTCCCTGATATTCTAACAGACCGCAGGCATGTCTTGGACTTCAGAGTAGCCTTCGTAAAGCACGACGTATAAGTACATAAGAAAGAGAAGGACAAATATGACTTGAGAAGGAAAGAGGGGAATCGCACCACCGGAATAAAGTGAGAGCATAATAGAAGGTCAAAAGCAAGAGGTTGTCGCGAACAAGGAATCGATATTTCAGAGAGTAGAGAGAGTATTTGTTGTTTATGTTTTGGCAGGCTAGCTGGAACGAGAGCAACTTTCAAAGCGCAAAAAGAAACATACCAGTGAAACAAGGGGGAATAGAGCTAGGGCGATCCGTATCATGCTGCTTGTTGTTTTAGAAGGCGAAGACCCTCCTCGTGGCAGGGTTGGGTGTACCCAACTTGGCCCTCAGCAAAGAAGCGCGGTTCGTTCGGGGTTGAATGCTGGGATGTCGTGGAGCCGCAGCCGGGGTTCTCGGACTAGAAGCCGGTGTCGATGCAGCCGCGGCGGCGGGACGACCGACAGACGCTGATCGAGCGCTGCTGCTGACCGTTGACGTCGAAGGAGGCGCCAAGCGTACCGATGACTGAGACTGCGCTCGAACGATCACTGGAGGAGCCGCCCGCAGCGATGCTTGAGAGTTTGCGCGGCTGAGGCTGAGAGGTCGTTGTGGGACGATGGGTTTCATAAAGAACGACGAAGGCGGCCCCGCACTCGCACTGCCGCCTTCCTTATGAGCGATCCTGAGCAGAGCGCTGCGGTTGATGCGCGGTGGAGTGGATGGGGTTCTAACGGAGGGTACGTCGATGGTGATGTTACGCTTGTGACCGGGGACGTTATCGAAGCTCATCCGCCCTCTCAGCGGCCTGTCCTCTTTGACCTTCGGCATCGTCGCAGGATTTGGTGCAGAGGTGATCTCAACGCCAGTTCTTAGAACAGACGCTTTCGTTGGTCTGGGCGCAATCACGGGCGGAGCAGTCGAGGCGACCGAGATCGTCTCCCTCCGCTTATGTCCTGGAGTATTCTCAAAGATCTGCATGGTCCTTTCAGGAGTCGTAGGTTTCCGCGCGACGGTTGGCGGCCTCCTCAACCCCCTACCATCCTTATTCTCCCCGTTCTTCCTCAATTCCAGCGCGCGGTTCTGCCTCGGTGCGATCGCAGGGGGCGCAGTCGATGCGACGACTATACTGAGTGACGCGCGCTTATGCCCAGGTACGTTTTCGAACGTCTTAGCGAGGGATTCCTTTGTGGCTAGGACGCGCTTGACTGGGGAGACTTGTACACCCGCTCGAAGGGCAGATGCGCGGGATGAACGGGGTTGGATGGATGGAAAGGCGGTCGTCGCCGGCAATGGAAGGGCTTTGAACCCTTTCGTTTTGGACTTCACGTCAACTCGAAGGGTGGGAGACTCGTTGGTGTGGCTCAATGCATCGCTGGAGGAGCTGGCAGAAGCTTCAGATTCTGGAAGGGCTATGGCCAGGGCGGCAGGTATGTCGTTCGGGAGGTCGATGGGCGGGAAAGGAGGCGATGACGCAAATATGGAGTTGATTTGGAGCTCGGCCATGGGCTCGTTGGGCGAGCCGTACACCTTTTTGAAACAACAATGGACCGGAAGGACAGGTAGAAATGGGGGATCAGATTGAGTGAAGTCGGAAAGGAGAGAAAGATAAGGCAAACGCACAGCATTATTGTAGATAGTCTTCCCATACAGTGCCCTCAATGACTCTGGAGCATCAACCCGAGCGATTTCAGGGTCTGATGTGTGCGATGGAAGTGTCAGTGGAAAAGGACTTTAGGGGTTGGACGACTTGGACGAGCACTACCTTTATCTCCCATTACAGTATGCCATACTTCGACTGCCCGTCGGCGCTCCAGCACGTAAACTACCGATGTATACATCACAATCCTAAGTTCTGGCACACGCAAGCATGGTTCAGATTACAAACTCACCCCGAACAGGTTCGCTATCCGTGGCGGATGTCGGGCGGTGTCAGAAACAGGAGCACATTTATAAGACTGCATGGCATACGAAAACTCACCCGCACACGGACCCCGCCTCCTCTCCGAAGAGTTCTTGGACGCTGGGATCATGGGCATGGAATCCAATCTGACGTTCCTTGATGACTTCAAAGCCTGATGAATAGATGCGCGACTCGATGTCGAAACGGTGTGGGAGGCCCTGCGATGTGATGATAGCTCTGACGAAACGGGCGCTCTCTGGATTAGCACACGTATGCAACCAGAGAAGACACTACGATGAAAGCCGGACCGCTCACAAGGTACGAGAACGTGGTGCGGCTGAGCCAGTGGGAGAGTGCTCAGAAACGGGTGCGGATGTGCCAGACATAATTTCCGATTCCAATGAAGACCGAAAGGAGTTTAACGAGATATTTGAGGTTGTGGGTGTGTGTATAGAGTATTTTACAAGAAAAGGATGCCTGCTAGCGGTAACAGAAGAGCGGGTTGAAGAAACCGATGCGCTGGAGGACGGATAGATAGAAAAGTTGAAGGTTGGATTGGAGAGGTGGAGAGGGAAGGTTGGTGAGAGAACCCCGACATTCCGCACTCGTCGTCACGGGTTCCGGGCCCGAAGCTTGTTTACCCTTACAATAACGATGCAGCTGCGCGACGGGATAGAGGGGTTCGGTCATGAAGATCAGTCTATACACACGGTACTGAATGATTTTCTTCCTTGTGAATTGATAGTCTATAAAGGGGTGTTGCTCGAAGGCTCGGCTTCCATCGCCTTCTTGATCCCTTCCACCCAGCTTTCTCGAAACCCCTCGACATCTCGTCCTTGACTGAGCTCGAGAGCCTCACGGGGGACCATATTGTGCTGGTGAATTGGTGCGTTTCGAGATGCTCTCGGGTGGCTGGCGGAAGTAATCACCCTGACTTCTGGATGATGATGTGAAGGATCCTGAGAAGCCGTATTGTACATCGCCTGAAGTTCCTGATAGTCAAATAGCAGTGCGTCGGTTCGTGGTGCATACGGGTTAAAGTCGATGATGTGGGCTGATTCCAACGAGCGTGTGAGGAGTACGTCTACTACGTCTGAAGATAGAGCATACGATGAGTCCTTTAAGCTTGATAGCCTTGAGGCTTGGTGAGAAGTCACATACAGTTGCTACCACCACTAAATACACCTTTGATCTTGTCGCGCCATAGGGAAGAAATACCACTCCGGATCGTCTCTTGCGTTTCTGCACCGTTCAGAAACTCATAAAAATTGCTGTCTCTCTGGCAAATTGCTATAACAGAAGCCAGTGGGTCAGTCTATCATGCATTGGTGGAAGCCAACCGAAGTCTTACCCAACAAGATATCATCTCGCACGAAACATCGCATCTCCCGACTTTGGTCCAGTGCATACCATTTCTTCAATACCAACTCTAACTGATAACCGTGATCCGATCCTTCTCCAGCATTCTGGGCTTCCAGGTTGTCCACACACCCATCGAAGACCATTTCGTGATCCAGATCATGTGCCGCAAAGTCGGAAGACTTGAGGTACAAGTACACATCAGCAGGCGACGTGCATTTCAGCGGCGTGGAGGGAGCCAAGATCCATGATGCGTCCTGGGGGATCATCGCGGTTCGATTTCAGCACCCATGAAGTGGCGGAGGTGAAGAAGGAAGAGAGACTTACCTTGGGAGCTGTCCAGTTGAGCTTAGGAAACACAGCTCCTTCGTACTTGACAATTGTTTTTCGAATCGTGGCATCCAAATCTGGGAAGGAAAATGTTCTCTGCGGCGGGATGTCAGATTCGGTATCACTCGTGTCCGACTCTGAGTTAGAAAGTGAGCTTTGTGCGACAAAGCTAGCAACAAATCAGGCAGATAGAGTGAGTTAAGCTTAGTCTGTATTGGTTCAAGTGTAGCACCAACGTACATACGTGTCTTCCGCTCCTGCTGGTATAGTCACGCCATCGCTCTCCAGATATTGTCTGAACTCTTCTGGCAAAGGCCGAACAATGGTTGATTTGACGGTTATGGGGGCAAATGCAGCGTACCAAGATGAGCATTGGAAAGCCAACACCGTGGATCGTGTCAATGGCGGAAAGCGACCGTCTTCCATGGCCTTAGGGAAAATGGAGAGCTTTCAATGAGACGTTCGGTGTTAATCATCGCAATATCCGTTCGACTCTCATTTCATCCCAAACCGTAGCTCTGTACCCGATCGACCCCTGGCACCCACTGTATTGAGAAAAGTACAGAAACTAAGACCGATTGAATCAGCACCACCTATAAGCCTGTGTACGCTTGTCACTTCCCTGAAACCGACATTCAATGGCATCGTATTTGTCCGCAATATTCGCGTGGTTTCAGGGACTATTCTTCACGAAACAAGCCGAGATCTCAGTGGTGGGACTGCAGGCTTCCGGAAAGACGTCTTTTGTCAACATTCTCGGGTCTGGGCAATGGAGTGAGGACGTCGTGCCGACAGTTGCGTTCAATTTACGAAAAGGTGCATTGCTCCCGTAAGCCGTCACTTAGCTGGAGCTTACTTGCCTCTATGATATCTCTTCCACCACAGTGAGGCGAGGAAATATCACTCTGAAAATATGGGATGTTGCCGGTAAATGTCCTATTTTGTTCTACCTTGCTTGACGTGCTTGCTTACATACACTTCTTGTCATCGAAGGTCAGCCTAAATTCAGGTATGTCAATAGATGGAATTGGGTTGAATGGTACCCCCTCACTATCTAGAGATCCCGATGGCTAGGAGTATGTGGGACAGGTGCGTAATACCAGAACATCGCTGAATAAAACTGATGTAACGTCACCATCCACAGATATTGTCGCGGCGTAGATGCTATCATGTACGCGCCACCGTACACTTCGATGAACCTGGCTCACAGTCCGCTATTTTCTCTGCAGTTTTGTTGTCGATTCGCACGATGTGGGTGTCATGCGTCAAAGATGCGCCGCGGATCAAATATATGCTCCCTGCGCTGACTGGACTCCAAATTTCTTTTGAGTTAGAGAGCAAAGCTTGAAACCGCTCGATTTGAACTCCATTCACTGTTGGATCAGTCGTCACTAGTTGGCGTGCCGCTATTAGTGGTCCGTGATGAGTGCCCTTAGCTGAATGTGTCCAGCTAACTTGTCCCGCTATTTTTAGCTCGGGAATAAAAACGATCTTGAGGGTGCGATGCCAGTGCAAGAGCTCATCAAAGCGCTTCAACTCGAGACCATCCAGAACCGCCCAGTTTCGGTGCGTATTTCTAATCGACCCGTAACTCCTGTGCTTATGTATACTCCTTCACATAGTGCTACTCGGTAAGCAGCTTTTTAAACATACTTGAGTGGAACCTCACGATCTTGGATCAAGTGTTCGATGAAGACCCAGCACAACGTCACCATCATTCTGGAGTGGCTCAGCGGTAAAGCTCACTAAGCGTCCCGCATCTCTTCGACACCTTATATCTTCTGTCGTGGGACTTTCAGCTTTGTATGTATTGCTACTTTCACCCTCCTCTTTGTTTCTGCGGTCCTTGTGCTGCGTTTGCTTCCCGACTACTTTTGACTGTCAGCCTGCAAACTAAGCGACCATGAAGACTAGCTTAGATAACGTAGGAAGATTGTGGTTCGAGCGGCTTTGGATAAATTCCGCGACATTTGTTGAAGTCAATGGCACGTGCACCTACTTACGTAACTCAAGGCCATCCCAAAAACTAAATCTTCCCTTCCACAACTAGCGGTTTGCTTCCCACTCAGTTTACCTCTTGACTACCGACTGCCTCTATTAAAGGCTGGGACTTGTGTCACTGCACAGCCTTGTATTCGACCGCTTACTCCATCCACAATTTGGTCCTTCGGATGAAATGTCTCCGGCTGACGACGTGGACCCTGCTCACATGCCGACGCCGTCCACTCACCGACGGCAATCGTCGCACTTTAGCAGAAGAAGTCTCTCTTGTAGCGATGTCTATCTGCACGTCCCAGAAGCACACAATGTACTTAGGGTCAACCCGTACAATACGCAGCCGGTTGTCACGTTCTTCTTCCCTAGCTCGTCCACCCAGCCCACAACGCGCCTTGCTTTCAGCAGCTAGTACCCACAGGGTTCCACTGAAAGGAGCTGGTGTACCTTTAAAACAATTCGTCGGTGCGTCCCTCGTTATGCTTGCCCATGACGGTCCTGACTTTTGACGTTAGGTATGATACAAAAGTACTACAACAAGGAGAAGGAGAGATTCCTTGCCTGGGAAAATTCTCTGAGTCGGCATATTCGAACACGTGCGCAACATCTTCTAGGCCATCCGCGCAGAGTTCAAATACGTGCGGTGCTTCCATATCGACTTTCCCGACGGAACCTACTCAGAAAGCTTAGACATGACGGTTCGATACAAAAAGAGGGAGCTAGTGAGCTCTTTATCTTGGAAATGTTGACGTATCACTTTAAGGATCAGTTGGCCTCGGTCTCCTTAAATGATGTGTTGGGGGCACTGGAACCGGACAATGAAGGTGTCACTCTAAGTACGTCTCAATAATCCGCCTACCCGCTGCAGTCACTAAGTCTTCATAAAAGATCTTAAAAGCAGGCTCGAGGAAGAGCTGTCCCGTGAGCGGGCCCGGAAATCTGTGATAGTAGCTCTTTGGGGTGTCCTTCCCTTGGCCACCGGAAGAACCATGAATTGGAAGCAGTTCAGCCTCCTCGTCGAACGACTCATGCCTGAGCAAGACCCTAAAGGAGGACTCAGAGGGGATCGTAGCAAGACCCTCGTTCTTGAAGGCCTCGGGCTGACAGGCCTTAAATCTAACACAGCTGTTGGTGCTGTTGTGCAACCCCGAAGGCAGGGGAGTGCGCGGACGTTGACCGAAATTCGAACGACAGTCGCAGTTGCCCCGCCAGAAAAAGCTGCGAGAATGGGCGAACGTTCAGATCTGGAGCTGAGACCGTTCCCGGGGGAATCAGGCTGGGAATCAGCCAGTCAGTCTTGTGTCACTTCTGGCTTTGCAAATGGTCACAGCTGATCAAGACTCTCATTTTCCGGCGCGACCGTGTCCCGCTTACAGATTGGGAACCATATGCGCCAGATGGTGGAGTCGACTCTCCGATGCCATCCACAGATTCCATCGCTTTTGGCTATGACGCTGCATATCAGTCGGACGAGCCTATCCCAGCCCCTGTTACGGTGAAGTCGAAGCTCAGCAAAGTTCTTATATCCAAGGCTAGGACCCGGCTTCCCAGGCGTGACGTGGTAGTTCCCAATGGTGTGCTTCGGGCGAAATCTAGCCGACTGAGACAGCCTCGGGCAACGGTGCTAGCGTTTCCAAAAGTGCGGCCACCGAGTCCTAAAACCTCGGTCTCTGGGGTGACGCTTGTGAACGACTTGATACCCTACGTACCGGATGGTAGCAGCAATCATCCCCTTCGAAGTGCGTTCGTTGATCTCTGTCTTTGCTTTCTCCTCATGCCGAAGCCTTGTAATTCCCGGCAGGACTTCTACGAGACGCAGACAAGGAGGTCCCTGTGCCCCAGTTGGCGCACGGTCTTGACCGAGTACTATTCCAGTACGTCTTCCTTTGTTACCACACTTCGAACGGTGGAATATCCAACGCGTCTGCTTTTCTCAGGCCTGCTGTTCACTGGGTGCAAGACCCAAACTCTGGCGCCTACAACTTCCCACCTCAGCTGCAACATATCCCCTCGGTTAAGTCCTTTGCATTTGAGAAGGTTTCACGATTCATCCGCAGCTCAGAGGATTCTGTAAGTTGGTCAACGGTCTTCCCCGTCCGAAAATCTATAGCTAATCTTGACCGCTCTTATCTCTCAAGGAATTGTGGTCCATGGCCATACGGAACCGGCGGAAGTTCACTGGATCTACTTCGTCCTTGACCTTTATCATGACCCACCTTTACTGTCTGATGTCCCGCTGTCGGAGAGTCGACATCAGCCCGATGAGTCTTGAATACATAGACATGGTTCGCGCCTCTCACCATCACCTCTTGTCCATCCCATCCCATAACTCAGCTGATTACACGCCTTGTTCTAGAACACGAAGTTCACTTCTGGGATGAGGTCTCCAGGAAGTGTGTTCATCAAACACAGCGCTGGGGTGTACGCCTTCGACGGCTCCAGTGGTGCCGACGATGACATTGGGCTGAGTGATCGGAACGTTTTATCATGGATGGGAACCATGCTTGAGAAGTATTTGACGCTGCCGCCAAACGAGTTCGACGGGCTGCTTCGTTCGACGTCGGATCAGTCATTGAAGACAGTGACCCGGGGTGAAGCATATCAATATTCAGCGGTATGTCATCTTATTTATTTCTCCCGGCGTCATTAATCTCCGCTGATGGGACGAAGGATATTCTACTGCTCACCAGTCCAAGAAGTTTGTCATGCGATCTCAGCTTGATTGCGTCGACCCTCGCCTACCAGGTACCGGATATTTCGATATCAAAACTCGTGCAGCTGTGGCTATCCGACATGACCGCCTCAACTACGAGGTAATAGTTGATTTCGAAGAGCATCCAGTATGCGTTGTTCGGCACCTGACACCGACGCCTCATGCTTGCCTCTCCAGCGAGCTTCTGGCTACCAAATTCGTACGCTGCATGGCCTGTTTGAGAGTTTCGAGCGAGAGTACTATGACCTGATACGCTCCGCGATGATCAAATACAAGTGAGCATGTCCATTTGATCCCGCTTGATAGGCATGACCCTAAGACATTTCTACTTCCGAAGTTTTCAAGCTCGGATCGGGCATATGGATGGCATCTTCGTCGCGTACCACAACACGGCGAAGATCTTTGGATTCCAGTACCTGTCACTCTCGGAAATGGACGACCGGCTGTTTGGGGGCCGATTGGCGGGCGATCGGGTCTTTGCCAAGTGCGTGGAGCTTCTGGAGCATTTGGCCGACGCAGCTACTTCAATCTGGCCAGCAAAGGTATGTCCTCCATCCTCTTCTATTGTACGGAGTCATTTGAAGAGAGCGGCACTCAAAATCAACTGAAATACACTCCTTGTCATCAGGATATTAAATGCACATTCGAGAGTACCGCGTCTTGTATGAGACTTTGGGTCCAACCCGTTGCCAAGACTGTCGTAAGTCTCTACACCTGGCCTCCTCAGGCATGGAATTTTTCATTCAAACCGACCTGCAATTCTATCTTGGCAGAACGCTCCGATTACCGAGCTCACTCTCAGGGTCGAAAATTGGATCAATGGGGAACTTGTGCAAGGAACCCCAGATCTCAATAATGTTGGGGACAAATGTAACGAAATCGTCTCCTGTCTCTCCTCCCATTAAGAACCTGACAAGATAAAACCAAAATACCACCACACAGGGTCAGTCCGATTCAACATATCAAAGGCCACAGAGGTCACCGATGCCAGTGTCAAGGAGCGATTCCAATCGGCAAGTCGAAAGCAATACGAGGTCACCAAGATGGTCCTTCCTGAAGGGGTCTCGTCCGACTCACACGAAGAGATCCTCAAGATGTGGGAGGACATCGATTTTGGTGGACCTGCTCTACCCGCTGTCAAGCCGAATCTGAAGACAGAGAGGGATATGGAGCGGTTCAAGGAGATGTTCGGTCGACCGTATCCGTTGGTGTTGGAGACGCGGAGATTAGCACAGAAGGGGAGATTGGAAGAGGAGGAGGCAGCGAATGGATGTGAGGAGGGTGTGGAAGAAGTGGTGTCTTCAGACTCGGAAACTACCACAAGCGAATCTGAATCGTCTTTGCCGTCGTGAAAGGGTTCGATTCAGATACCTCGCTTGGGTCGGCACTTCGATCATATCCATCAGTAACTTTAAGTTATTCTCATTCATGCCCTCGTGGTGTATTGTATGTGTTCGTTCTTAGGCCTATCTTATGGTTCACCCTGGACCTCCCTAGTCCCATCTGGCAGAGGGTGCTAAGACTGGAGAGCGCTCTGAAACCATTAGGCATTCGCATGTTGCGCAGGGCACCCAGGACTACCCACCATGTGCAGTCCTCCCTCTGGGGGAGCTGCAAAAGGTTCAGCTTGTCTTTTTCTTCTTCTTTTTTTGGTGTGAGAGCAGTGGGGAACTCGCCAGCCGAGCGAACCAGAGTTGTTAAGTCCGGAAGAGTGTGGGGTTCTTGAGGACCCACTAAACCCCCGTTTGGCCTCGGCACATGCTCGCCCTCAGCCATATAGGCTAACGACTTCATGCACCCCTTTATGTCCCCATTAATCGGGGACGATGGCCCAGGGGGGTCGGCAGTGTTCCAGCAAGCTGGTCTTACGTCGCCCTCCAAAGAGGTTCAGCTTGTCTCCTTGGCATAGGCACGATGTTTGTACATCACAAGGTCGAAAGCTATTTCTCACGGTTGTCAGCAACCCTCGTCACCTTCGGTCTCTCGTGTATTCCCCGTTGCACGATATCATTGGCCATCTCGGGCTGTCCTTAGCAGGACGTACTATTGAATATCTA
This sequence comes from Tulasnella sp. 332, assembly GCA_019632285.1. Lineage (NCBI taxonomy): Eukaryota > Fungi > Basidiomycota > Agaricomycetes > Cantharellales > Tulasnellaceae > Tulasnella > Tulasnella sp. 332. The sequence continues at coordinate 32,139 of WSTV01000054.1, forward strand.
CGGATCGCAAGGATCGCAAGATCACCATTAGCTTCAAACAGCCTCAATCGTTCACAGTTGATTGGACCCTTAGAAACTGTCCTGCAGCCATCAGTTCGAGGCCACTAGAGAGCCTGCTGCTATTGGTGAGCTCTTCCGCGGAAAGGAACTGTCCTCGTTACTCCCTCGCTTGGAAAGCCATTTCATGTCTGCCCCTTTGAACAATGCTGACCGCACCTCCATCTTTGACCATCCTACCTCAAAGGATCTCATATTTTGTCTCTTAAGTCATGTCCTCATTAACGCCCCGGAGACCTCTTGGAGCCAGACCTGCCCCAAAGAAGACTTCCTCGTCCCGCCTGTCTAGCTCGGAGCACTTACATCAGGTGGCCGAGGGCTCCCAAGACAGCATCGCAGCCGCAATGTCTCGGCAGGCTCGAGAACCCGAGGTTCCACCACCTGAAGTGGACGAGTTCTCCGACAGGCCAGTCCCTCCACCGAGCGAATGGGAACCACCCGCTCAAACTCGCAAACTCTCTCGGTCGGCATTCAGAGGCAGCAATCTTGGACTCGGACTAGGGACGGCCATCCCAGAACCGGGTGGGAAGACTCGCCGCCGTGCCGCAACGCAATCGACATCGGATGGTTCAGTGTCTTCGTCTCACTACCCCGCCGATAACGATACGCTCGAGCAACTCCAGCTCACCAAATCCCCGGAGAGCATGTCACCTGTTTTCTCTCAATCACAATTGCCGCCGCCACTTCCCTCCTCAATCATGAATACCGCTCTCGGCTCTTCACGACCTTCATATCAACAGGAGACTGGTCGTAGCCGTAGGGATACTACTTCCACTCAAACTCGTCCTTCCACACGAGATCCATCCCCAGCATCATCTTCGGCTCATTCGTACCCTAACAACACCTCTTCACCGCTACCTCCGGTCACTTCGGCACAGAGATGGGCAACGGTCAGAAAGGCGATTGCAACTGGTGCTGGAGGGTCGATCTCTTCCCTCGCTTCGACTGCCACTCCTCCACCTCTCCCCACACAACAACAGCAGTCTCCACCCATAAACACACCGTCCACCGCGTATAGCCGTTTTCATCATTCATCTTCTCACGCACCATCATCACCCGCTGCCGTCCCTGCTGTACCCGGAAAGACCCCTCGACTTGGTCGCTTCGGGTTCAGACACGTCGTCGAACAGGTGACGGACGCCAACCGGTCAGGAGTCGTCGATGCGACGACGCGATTCGAGGACGATCTCCGCCGTGCTTGTTGGGCCGTGCGGTACGGAGACCCGTCCGCCAGCAGCGGCGGTGAGAGCGATGCCGCTTTGAACAGTGGGGGCAGTAGTGCGACCTTGGCACCTCAATCGAGTGGGTTTGTAGGGAACTCTGCTTCTTCCAAGCTCGGGGTTCGTAGGCCGCCGTCTATGATGTCGTTATCTTACGGATCGCAGGCGGCTCTGCGTGCCATCAGCCAGACTCTTCTACGATATGCTCCATTGACAACACCCGCTACAGGTCCGTCTCGCACACAGCTCCCTTTGGAAAGCGAGATCTTGTCCACGCTTCTCGGAGTCTTTTTGCATAATAACGGACGGGGGAAGAGGGTGGAAGAAGACCAGTGGAAGGCGGTGGAGACGTTCGATATGATCACCAAGACGTGGAAGAGTCCTTCGGCAGAGGTAAAAACTGAACTCTATTCATGGATCATTTCTTCCGTTTGTTTGATTGAAAAATTTGACTATTATTGTGTGTGCTCATCAGATGGAACTCGAAAGATGGCTTTGGTGCACAACAGTCGCCATGAGCACCACTTCACCCGCCATCCGCCCCCAAGTCCTCTCGATCCTCACAACACTAGTATTCCCTCCCACAGACACCACTGCCACGACAACCGCCAACAACGCCAACAATGATGCAAGCTTCAAGATCCGATACCCCTCCATCCTTCAAGCGCTCATCTACTCCCTCGCAACACTTCGACGTTCCCTCTCCTCCTTTCCTGAAGAAGATCGGATTGTAATCGGTATCATCTCTCGTATCTTTCGAGGCGATTGCGTGAAGTTGTCTCCTGGGAAGATGACGGAGGAATATGGCGTGCTTACGTCTGCTGCGGACGATGAAGGTGGACGGCAGTCGGATATTCGGCGTGCGATCTTGGTGGATGGTGTGTTGAGGTGTATGCAGGTTGGAGATGAGGGCGCGAGGAGATGGGGCCTTAACCATATCGAGGTAAAATGGTTTTGGCTCACGTGAAATATTTCCTGGTGCTTGGCGTCCACGCTCACTTATTTTCTGTTTTCTGTTTTCTTTCTTCTCCTTGATCTGGTTGGAAATCCAGAACTACTGGCCCGCCGAACCCATCACACCCATCGGGATGGACCGACCTCTCACGGCGTTGGAGATCCAAGCCCACCTCCGAAAGATCGCCAACTTTGCAAGGAGTGCCCTCCTCCTCACCCGTCCCGTAAAAGAGCTCAACGATCCACTGGCCTCCCGAAGTGATGCACAGATGGTGTTGACCCTCGTCCAGACGCGGATCCTATCCGAGCTTGAGGTCCTTATCAGCGGGTTACCCCCTTCAGAGCCCTTCTTCTTGAAACCTATCGAGGAGACGAGGGGTTTGGTGGCGAGGCTAGTCTTGGATACTTTGTGCCTCGGTGGGGCCAAAGTTGTTCAGCAGGTTGGGGATCTACTGGGATTTTGGTGGATCGATACGGGTCACATGGGCTGGAAGGTCATCCTGGAAAACGAAGTTGCAGATAATGTCCGTTCCCTTATCTTCTTTATCTAGTTCCTATTGTGCACGCCGAGAGGTTTGCTATCCTGTAGAGCTGATTCCTCTTCCTTGGTTTTCAGGTAAAATCCGCTGACTGGGGGTACTCGATTAGGATGATCAATGCGTTCATGAAGGATATCAAATCCGAGCTGAGACAGGCGCTCATAGGGCTCATCCTACCGATCCTATTTCAAGTGAGTTGAGCACTTTTAGTTTATGGCTTTTGCTAATCATGTTTGACCGCACGTTAGCGCCTCATTGAAGATCCTCCACCTGTCCCACACGCCGAATTGACATCTCTCCTGACCAGACTCGCCGGATCGTTTGGGCTCTTATTTCATAAACCGCTGTTCGACTGCGCTCGATCGTCAAAGGAGGCCACGGTCGTTGCGCAGTTACGAATCCTCTCTGCTATATCCAAATGGTACCCTGCCATGTGGTGGACAAATGACGAGATGATCAGTGTCGCCTTGATGAAACGCATGGATGGTGGCAAGTCAGTCAACTCACCATCCTCGTCCTCGTCGCTGCTGGAAGTCACTTGGGGAAGGCCGTGGCTCGGGCAGTGCGCGATCATGATGGAGCTCATCGTTCAATTCCGACAACTCACCGCGGAGAAGAAGGCGCCCAGTGAGGTTTGTAGTGCTTTGTTGAATGCTCCTTCTGTTTCTGTTATGCTCAAAGATGTATGGAATGTGTTTTTGAAGCCACCGGATTCCTCTAAGCACGCAGTGGCGCATTTTGCGGACGGCTTGGAGGCCCGACTTGCAATCCTAATCGAGTCGCGGGTGAGTGGATTTATCGCCACGTCGGCAATCTTCACCAGGTTTGACATCGGTTGTGTGTTAGGAGAAAACCTCGCTCCTTCCCTTCTCACATAGGCTCCTGTTAACATGTCTTCTCCTCGAAATGCGCATATATACTCGGTCGCTGAAACAGTCGGTGACACTCCTCCTCTTTTGTGTACAACCATTCGCTGAATCAACTCCCCGGCCCCAGTCCTCCTTGGCTAAACTGTATCATCTCATGGAGCAGCCAAGCCCTCATTCATTCCGTGATACTGATATCCTCCGAGGCCCGGGTCATCGTGGATCAAGGGGTAGTCGAAGAGATTTCTCTCACTCTAGAGGCGGTCGGCCGCGTTCTTCGCGACGGCTCACAACAGAAGGCTGCGTTTGGACCGGTTGGTTTCACATTCTTGCGTTTCGGGTTGAACGGTTTGGAAGCCTTATCGCCTAAACTTTCTCTCTCTCTCTCCAGCATCGCCAGAGCAATATCCGTGTATCCACTCTGATCACGCCCGCGACGGCACGCACGTCGACTTTTGACCTCGTTTCAACTGCGATCGTTGCGATGGTACCTTCTTCCCTCATCGCCGCAATTTTGAGGCTTCTTGTCTTGGTTTCAATCCTGATTGGGCAGGAAGGCCATGAACGACTGGCTAGCATGCTTTGGGCCTCATTGGATGACAGAGACCAGGGTATCGTCGGGTCGGTAAGTCACTTGCCATCACATTGGGATGTAAACTCTGTTTCCATAAATTCATGATTGCGCTCTCTAGGCATGTTTCTTGGTTATGCAGTGCGCGGAGAAGGCCCCAACGGCATTGATACCTAGGATCAAAGCAGAGTTAACGAGGTCTGTGTGTCAATCATTTTCCGGAACATGATATTGACCATAGTCACAGCCCCGAGATTGATCTTCGACTACGTGCCATACATCGCATGGGTCAAATTATCAGCTGGCGCTTTGAAATCATGTCCCAAGACTACATTCCGGATCGGACACGTCGTCGCCCTTTCCGTATGGCTCGGCGCCCCATCGCCTTCGTAGCCAGTGATGTGGGATCCAGCACATATACACCACCAGAGCGACTGGAGGAAGCCAAACTCCAAATCGGCGCTTCACTGCCTCCTGAGCTGCGGAAACGTGTGTTGGAGCTCGGATGGGAGACATCAGAACAAGATGACTCCGCGAGTGCCGCGAAATGGGCACAAGCTCCGATTTCACTGCTACCCCTGAGTGAACTAGAAGCTTTAGGAGCGAGCCATGTTCCGAAAAGCAGAGTGCGAGAGGATGCTTCTGGCGATGAAGGACCCGGCGATGCACTTTTGCGCCGAAAGTCCAGTGGCTCCAGCCATGCCGCCGGGATCAGAAAGAAGGCGCTCGTGGTTCCACCCCTCCTCGCTATGTTTTCATTCGTCGCCGAAATCATCTCCACCTCGGACATAGCCGTCAGTGGCGCAGCGCGCGACCTTATCCTAACTCTCATGAGGGATGACCCCGCTCTGCTATCGCGCACTATTCTCGAGGACATATCCGACAGCATGAAAGACATGGCTCAGGCTTTCACATCAACGCAAAATCTTCTTCATGCCCACGCTCTGCTCCCACCTGCCCTTGCGCATCACCTCTTCAACCACATGGCTGGGTTTCTCAAAATGATCCATCGCCAGCCAGATGTTGCGACGGAGACGTCATTTGCCGTTTCTCTACCTATCATGGCTCAACTCGCCCCTCAAGTCGGTGATTTCTCCTTCCGAGAGCTCCGGCGCAACAAATTGGATACCCTCATTCTACCATCCTTCGTTCCCAAACTCCCAGCCGTCGTCAATAGCGACAATACTCAATTCACATCACCAAGCCTCATACATGCAGCGATCGCTCGCACTGCTCAAACTATCATGCTGCTCGAGCTTTTACGCCAAAGTCCCAAAGATGTAAACGCAATCCGGAAAAGCTACACTCAACTTCCTTCCTTGACGGCAAGCTTGATCCCACTACAAAAGACCCCAACCCTATCAGACTTCCTTCCCAGCAAAGTTCGAACGATCCGGTCCCCACAAGAACGAGAATTCCATCAATTCACGTCATGTGTGGACCGGTCCTACCTGCTCTTATGCACTCAGATATTCCGATGTCTCAACAGGCACTTAAGCGATCGGACGGAGTTAGCGAAGTATACAGATGGCATAGGCGTCATTCTATTCTCCAGGGCAGATGATATTGGTATTGTCTCTCACGCTTTGATAGGTACCTCGGCCGTCTTTTTCACCTCTGATTCTGGACATGATCTGACTATTCATTATAGCTTATATGACAGCCAGTACTCGATTCCGCCGCTTGTTTGCTACCGAGTCTGGCTTCACCCTCTTCATGCCTGCTCTGTTGAAAGTCTACACTGAGGCAGGGGCTCAGCCGCCTATCAAGCGTGCCATTGAGTATGCAGCATACCGCTTCTATGCCCTACACAAGGAGGCTTTTGTCTTCCAAGCTCTCGAAGCGGCGTCGCAGATGATTCATCAACCTCAGATGTCGGAGGCGGATCAGCTGTGGGTCGCTGTCAACATATACGAACTTATCGCAACCCTCAGCAGGACCGCATCGCTCCATGATCCGGATGTCGCGGGGATCCACGGAAGCAACAAACTCCAAGAGCAGGAAGCCATTATCACCATGGTGAACGAAAAGCCGGAGTTGATACTCCCGCGAACGACGTCACGGACGCAGGATGACTTCTTGCATCTTACTGCCATCGGGAACGACCTAGGTGAAGGCAGCCGGTTCCCCTTGGACGATTTTGTCAGACTCTTCCTTACAATCATCGCTCACAACCCATTCACACTACGAGCCCAACACTTCCTGAAACTTCTGAGACTCCTCGCTTCCGACTTTTACAACGCATCGTCAAGTGCGCGGAATGTTCTGCGAGAAGGAATGATGGCACTAGGACATGCGATATTCGAGCGGCCTCAAGCTCGGAGCAAGGCCACTGACAACGAGCAACCATCCGCCGAGACTCTACCAAACGACCCAGCCACGGAAGAGATTTATTCCTACAAGCCCACATCTGCGAGCGACGTCGGGGCTCTGCGTAGAGAATATCTACTTCTTGTTACAGCCTACATGAAGGCCGGAGGAAACCTGGAGAGATGGGCATTGAATCGTAGCTTGCAGCTCGTCAAGGAGTCACTGAGGGACTCAAGTCATACAATCGCGACTTCCAAGTTCTTAGACATCTGCTCTCGGTCGGTATTACCGAAGGAAGGCGGAATGAACTTGAGAAGTGGGGTGCAGGTACTAAAGGAACTGGCGCCGATCTTTCGAGCTTATGCGTCCTTAATCGACTTCACAGATGTTCTCGACAACATCCGTCGTCTAGGTCAGGACTCAGCATGCGCGAATGACCCAGAGCTCGTCCAATCGATCGTCGCAGATTGGTGTGGCCCGGCACTAGAAGCCTGCCATATGATCACCAGCGAGAACCTCCCTCTGTCAGCATCCATGCGAAAGTCACTTGTGACACTAGTGGCTACCTCAGTTGGCTTACCTGGCGCGGACGTCATCGCGTATATCGAACGCCTTCTACCTACGTCTGCTTTCCTGGCTGAAATGATCCTTCCCCTATGTTTGCATATGCAATCGACAGAGGAGGTTGCGACTGCGCGTCAGATGCAGGAAGTGTGGCAGCAGGAGGCTTACCAAAAAGCCTGGGTCCGACTTCTTGCCTATGTAATGTCGGTCTCTGATCCGTCAATACGTGGTGCTAGCGTAGCCAGCTCCAATCAAAAGCTGGCACCCATTGGAGACGTGGCGAACATGTTGGAACGGTCGAAGTCAATGATGGTGGCTTTGCAGGTAATCAAGGTCATAATCATCCGGGCAGAGGGGGACGTATCCAAAGAGCTTGTGGGAATATGGCATAGAGTGGCATCATTCATCATGTCAACATTGAAAGAGGGCAACGCAACATTCGCACTTATCACGATGAACCACGGGCTCTCTCCTCCATCAAGTCCGTATCTGACTCCAGCACCAGAAACAGAACGTACATTCTCCTTTGACCAAGTACCGGCGGTAGGAGGCCACGGAAGCACCCGGCTCGTAGACTACCTCTTATGGTCATTTCTGGAGCTCATCTGTCTACATCGCTCCCCGTTGATCCCTCAGCTTAAGGTGTGGATGCAGGAGAAGATGCATCACCTAGACGAGCAGATTCGATCGAACACGCTGTCAACTCCTCTGTCTATCGTCCATAGTGGGGTTGGTCGCCCTTTGTTCCAGGACGCACGAAGAGTTTCTACGATGTTTGCGAGACCGCGCCTCAGAGGAACCGGGAGGCAGACTATAGTCGGCTCTCCAGAGGGCTCGCCCCTCCTCTCGGCTACAGGTGGCGGGAATCTCTCGCGGTCACCCAGTCTACTGAGCATTGGACCTGGTCAACACTCTAGGGCCGACTCACCGCTCACCGCTGCTACGCCTCGCTATGATCGGTTCCCTAATGCTTCTCCAAATCTGGGCTTAGCTCAGAACGCCCCTCGCATCGTGCATCTAGGCCCTCGCAAGAGTGGTGAAGGATCAGGCTCGGGAACAACGCTGCCTGGCTTGGGTCGGACGAACTCAGGGTCTCGCCAGATCGAAGAAAATGACGCTGACCAGATCAAGGAGTCCCTCAGAATGATCGTGGTCCGCTCGCCGAAACTTGTGCAGGCTGCACATCGACGCGTGCGAGTAATCCAGTCGTATATGGGGTACGATCCTCTACCGCCGAACGAAACTGACCAGTACATGGAGAACGACGCTAGGGCATGGACGAGATCTCGAGCATTGAAGCTTGTAGTGGAGGAGAGTCGCGACTTGTTAGAGGAATTTCGGATACAGTCGCACAGCCGATAAGGGGGTTTCATGCAATGACCTCCGCAATCTTAAGAATCATGCCTGGTCAGTGCTCGCTCTGGTACTAATTGGGTTGGCGTGCCGTGTGTTTAAGCATCCAGGAAGCTTGTTCAGTAGAAACATAATTTACATGGTCATCACCTCACACCGTTCCAGTCAAGTCCATTGAAGAGGTCGCGCCTGTTGCATCGTCCACTCGCTGCGTCCTCTGGAAGCACTCCAATGTCAGAGCGGCCATAAAGCACGGTATGCTGTCCCTTTCCACGACCCAGAACCGAATCAGCTCATTCAACCGTGGGTCTTCGCCATCACCAGCCCCAAGGAGTTTCATCGTCGCGCTCCCGCTGCGTGACGAGGCGTTATTGATTTGGAATGTAATTGCCGCGGTGAGGTCATACGTCGACGTGAGCCTGATCTTGGTTGGCTGGAAGAAGAGAGTGTAACCAAGAATGGAGGATACAGTCTGGCGGAATTCTTCGGTCTTGGCGGTGAAGACCTACAAATTCCAAATGAGGATTTTCTTTCTTTTCGGAACATGTACGGATGAACGACAAACCTGCTTTAACCGTAGGAGCCGTTTCTCCTTGTCCGCTACGGTCCTGATCAACTCGTTCTTCTCCCTCTTCACGTTCTCCCAACTGTCCCTTGGGACCAGTCGCTCTCCTGGTTCCGTGAAGCCGCTGCTGGTCTCAACATCACCCAATCGGATAAGCAAGGCATCGTTCTCCTCCTTCAGATGCTGAAAGACCTCTTTCTTCAAATCAATATCTTCGCTGATCGGGTTGGTTGCAAGTTGCAGCACACGCGTGTTCGGAGGTACGTGATTGCCTGCATTCATCGTCGCGCCCAGCTCCCAGAGTTGTTGTTCGAGGCTTTCGATCTTGTCCTGAGAATTGTCTGCGCTCCCTAGGCATCTTGCCAGCTCTATTTGGAGTGATGTATAGCCAATATAAATAGCCCCCCGTCCGCACGCTTGACGTCACGTACCTTCTTCGAGTTCCGAGATTCGTTCAACTTGACGATCTAGAACGTCTTGATCGATCTTCAGTAGAGACTTATCGTCGGCGGGGGTTATTCGCTTCTTCTGGACTTCCCGCGATAGCTCTTGCTCCAAATTTTCGCACTCAGTTTGAAGGGCGTTGACTGTCTCCTCCAACTGCGCAATTCGCGCCATCTTCTCCTCCTCATGTAAATTCCGTCCGCTATCACCATCGCCATCCACAAGCAGAATACTCTTCTCCTCCGCATCATATGTACTCAAGATCGCACGCAGGCCGCTGGCTTGTCTCTCCGCCAGAGCCAACCTCCGGTCCCTTCGAATAGACTTTTCTTCTTCGTCTTTCAGCTTATTCTCGAGGTGCTGGAGCTGGGTCAAGTGCTCGAGGAGGTGGGCTTTCGTTGCAGAGAGCTCCATATCTCGAAGTGCTAGGATTGAGGAGAGTGAGCCGTTCTTCTCGAGGAGATCAGCGTTGGCGAGACGAAGAGAGGAGAGCGCATGTGTGAAAGGTGTAGGTGTGTGTTGCGTTGGTTCTGCGTTAGGGTTTTCGAGGAACGCGGCCCTGCAGGTCGTGAGGATCAACAACATAGCTCGACCGTCCATGGCCTAAACGTACCAGTCCTCTCGCTCCTTCCGCGCAGCCTCTAGCTCTCCTTGCAACCGAGCGATCTGTTCAAACTGTTCGGAAGCTTTCTGTAGCCTGGTTTCGAGTCCGCGCTTTTCCTCTCTCAGGACCTCGATACTCGTTTGACGCGCTCTGAGTGAGATTACTTCTGATGTGAGGCGAGCATTCATTACTTCGAGATTCTTCCAATGTGTCGCTTGGCCTGGTAGCCATGATAATCACGTCAGATTTCTGGTTATGACGTGAGTCTCGCCTTCACGTACGATGCATCTCCTGTCTCACGACATTCCAATCCTCCGCCTCACCCGCTCTCCTGCTAGATTCGCGTTCCATTTCGAGCTCCTCGATTTGTTGGCGTAGTGATGTGGAGGCTTGTTTGTGTTGTTGCGCAAGCTCACGTGCACAATCAAGTTCGTCTTGTAAGAGTTTCACCTTCCGCTCTAGTGTCGAGACGGAGACCTTCTGGGACGCGATTGTGGAAGTGGTCGTGCGTTGAATCTCTGAATATTCATCTTCAAGGTCAGCATGAGATGATTTTAAAGCGGTATAGCTCGTCTTGAGCGTCCGGAGCTGGCGGTCCATGGCTGTCTTGGGGGTCGATATGTGTGATGAGACGCACGCCTCCCAGACATGTTTATGGCGTGAGCACCTCACCTTCTCATCTGCCCATTCTCTTGAGACCCGCTCTCTCTCCTCACGCTCTTCCTGTTCTCGATCCGCCAGCCAGCGTCTATCATTCTCCAGCCGCTCGATCTTGACGTCCCGCTCTTTCAACGCCGTCTCTAAGTCCCGTCTAGCGTCCTCTGCTGCCAACAATCTCCGTTCCAGAGATTTCGTGGCCATCCGCGAGCTGAAAAGGTCTGCTCTTTGGGTGCGCTTGGCAGATGAGAGGGTGGGGTCTTAAAGGTAAACGATAGCAAGATATTTGGTTGTGGACTGATGTCACATATACAAGTATTTGCGCACCTTGATCAAGCTGAGCTGCGAGAGAATTCCTCTTGCTGGGACCACTTTCTGGACTTCCGTATCTCGGACTCTGGTAGCCGTTCTCCATTCACAAGAGCGTGGAGAGATGTTTGGCAAGGATGGGATGAAGACGGACTTGTGCTATGTAATCACATAGACGATCACGCTATCATGGTTAAAAGCATCTTCCCCCTTCTCATATACGGTTCAAACGGGCACTCGAGGCGGTCACCACTACGTGTTAAACCCTGCGCCAAATTTAAGCAGCAATCTCGCTTCGCAATTTTCTAGACGTTCTCCCATCCATTGGAAAGGATAAGCCAAACGAAAAGCTGAATGCCAATTAGGTGTAACTCGCTCCGACTGCATGAACAGGACTCCGGTTTGCCACCGTTACTACCCAACTGGTTGCTTTGGGCTCTGTTTTTCTGTGAAAGCGAGAGCGCATTTACGCCCTTCCATGGCTGGATCGTGATCCATGTTTGTGGATTTGGACACTTCGCTACTCCTTCAAAACTATTGCTTCCGCTTCCGATATCATGGCAATCTCCTTGATAGCTTGCGAGTCTCTATTTGGTCTACTCATGCGGGATACTTTCATTCACTTGATTGAATTTTGCTAAATCTCTACCAGAGTCGGCGTTTCCTCAGCCAGCCACACCTCCAGGTCCAATAGTGCTTGTATCCTGCATGAGTAGCTCCGACAGGATAGACACCTGGTGATTATCCCTTTAGATAACAGGCTGCTATTGAAACAATCTTTCATGATTGCGCTAACTCTTCTGGCCTGGCAGGGTTGTGCGCGATTGACAGCCTGGAGACCTGGGCTTCGTTATTCCCCTCGCTTGCTCGCTTGTCGCCTGTCACCGCTCCGAATACCGAGAACACTGCTCAAAAATTCAAGGCTGGTATGCGCACGGGGATTTAGGTCATGCAGGATCTGGGGGTGTCATTCATTGTCAGCCAAGGGCCTGGGGCATCACGTAAAGCTGGCATGATCAATCCAACCCATGACCTCAATGTCTCGCCCCAGGGGGCTTTATTTATGCGCTTTGTATGCTTGTCGACTTGGGGGAAGGTCGGGGATACCTGGGAATAAGTCAAGGGAGGTGCAATGTTCCAGCAATCGGCAGAGACGGCTTACTACCGACCCCCGAACCTGCCGCAACTAGGTTCTTGACAATTCCCTTAACCTGTGAGGACTCCTGCGCGGGGTGATCGTAGCCGTCAATGCCACCTCAAATCTTCTGAGCCAAGCTATCGGTGAGTAATCATGCTTACGCGCGCTCACTCAGCATGCTGACTCCCATTATGCATAGTATCTGTCTCTACCCACTACAGATTTCCGGAGGTCATAGTCAGCGTCAAGCTCATTAGCAAATTATCTTCGGGTCTCATGTTGGGGTGAGGGCGATCACGCGAGGGTACACCGCTGGACAATGGTATAAATGAGCCAGCATCTTTGACCTTTAAATTCCATCTCAGCCCATTCCTCTGATTTACTCACTGAATCCCAAACATCCCTACTTCCAGAATGTCCGCGTTGATCACGGTAGCTTTGTGTCATATTGTATCTTTCACCCAAGGCCGCCATTGATGTGTCGCCTATCGCTTACCAGATTCACGGAGTCAACTTCTCGACATGTGTTCAAGCGGTGAAAGCAGTTGCCTATGAGGTACATCAGCTTCGTGCTCCTAGGAAAGTCAATACTGACAAGGCGCTTCTTGGGTTAGAAAGATCTTGATGTCAATGTCATCGCTTGCGATCTGTTTGGTGGAGAGCAGAAGTCTGCCGCTGTGAGTTATCTTCCCTAATCCCTGTGGCATACTGTTAAGCCTATGTCTGTAATATCACAGTGGCTCGAGATACAGCCTTTCGGCAAAGTCCCTTATCTTGATGTATGTGTTTAGTTTTACCGGCCCGCTAACATAGGAACATGCTAACTTCGCTCCCCGGTTCGCATTTCAGGAGGACGGCTTCATGCTCTACGGTAAATTGACCCTTTAAAATACTGAGTGGCAAATGCACATGACGCAGTGGACCCTCCCTTCGCTACGCAGAGTCCCGCGCAATCAGTCGCTATCTCGCCACTAAATACGCCCACCAAGGCACTAAACTACTGCCTGACCCAACAGACCACAGGGCGATGGCACTGGCAGAACAGTTCCTGAATGTCGAAGTCTGTGATTTCTACCCTAGTGCCATTGGCATCGGTGGTGAGGCCATCTTTACCCCGTACGTAACTACTTCATTGCCAGCGGCGGAATATTGGTCCTTCCTCGTTCGCCTGCATTTTTTATTGTTAATCAACCGGCCAACAGGATGAAGGGAGGAAAACCCGATGCAGTCGTGCTCGAGAAGCATCGCTCAGACTTCAAGGCCAAACTCGAGGGTTTTGAGAGGATCTTCGCCAAACAAGATTATTTAGGTGGAAAAGTGAGAATTTCCGTGACATCCCAAACGCACACTGGGTTTTGTTTTTCTTACCGTCCGGCTTCTTCGAACCTTCGACAGGAGATCGGGCTAGCGGACCTCTTGTGTCTACCCTACGGAACCTTGGTCGAGAAAGTTTATCCTGAGCTCCTCAACGACCCCACCAAGCCGAACTTCAATAGGTGAGTACTGGACATTATTTCATATAATTAGAGTGCTGCTCTAATCCTGAGCTTTCTATCCAGATGGTGGAAAGCGATCTCTGTACGCCCTTCGTGGAAGAGGGTCCTGGAAGAGAGCACGTGGGGGGGGGGCGGGGGGGCGCGGGCGCGGGGGGGGCGCGCGCGGGGCGGGCGGGGGCGGG
>WSTV01000054.1:45977-60599 GCA_019632285.1 Tulasnella sp. 332
ACTTTTTTTTATATATTTTTTTTTTGGCTATAACCCGTTGCTTTCAATCCTTTGGGGGTAACGCGATATCTTTCCCCCGTTGGGGGTTGTGGGTCCTGTAATTTAGAAATTTCGCCCCCCCCCCCCCCCCCCCCGAGTACAGTTGTCGCTTTACAAACGGTCAGAAGCAATACAACACATGGTGCTTTGTAATATATGAGGAGAGTGAAACGTTGAGATCTTTCATCAATCCATATATCAAGACATCAGGAGCAGCTCCGCAAGACCACTGGTGTTCTAGGTTTTCCCCAGCCGGGCACCGAGCGTTTGAGTAACTCTTAGATGTGACTTGATCATCACAATGTTCTCTTAGCTATCGCGGGGTGGGTCGGTGTGGGAACACCAGCTACATTTCTCTTTTCTAAACAATCATTCACTCCCTCGATAGCGCGACGTTGGGTCAGCGTATGAGACGTTTGAACCTCATGTTTCAGTGCTTTGCGCTAACTCTTCTCACGTTTCGCGCACGATTCGTTTTCTTCTTATCTACGAACGCCTCCAAACTCTTTTGCTATTTCTTCCGTCTTTGTCCCTAGACGAATGGATTGTAGTCCTTTCGGTGGGACCAATCCTCCGTGAGCTAGCATACGGCCAGCTTTTACACTTGTTACTTAGCTCCCTAGTTGGCTTACCAATTTGCGATCTGAGGCGGTGGTAAGTACGTTCAGAACATAATAGACGGTCTCTTCAAGATTCATCATTACTTGTGAGCTCTAGGTCTCACACCCGCGTATCTCCAGATACCTGATACTGGGTGTAAATAAGTTACCAAACATTTGTAGCATGTGACGTAATCATCTCACCATGCTCTCCAATCTCTGTCTAATTCCGTCATCTGACGCCATACATTTTTGCGATGGATTGCAATACCTTGCAAATATTTTCTCTCTATTACATATACATATATATATATTGAATACTTTCCGTCTGATTGATTGATCTCACAGACTCTTCTCTCCGTGCTTCGCGCTGCTCCCCTTCAACCTTGCACCCTCCACGTCCGAAAGCATCCTTAACTGATATAAGCAGCTCTGATGGATAGGGTCCTGGAGATCCCGTGGAGTAATGGGCTGTGGTCAAACCTGTCTCATGGTCGCGTGGCGTTCTCTTGCTGAGCGGTGTGGTGTGCATGGTCCACGGCTCCCGAACCTACAGTGTTCCGCTGCGAGGAAAGATCGAAGGCGCTGCTCACAGAACCCAAACCCATAGCTGTGCCGGCGAATCATTATACACCGGCTGACGGTATGAGCCAGGGGCTTGCTAACCATAATCATCACGTACCTGCGAACGTGCCGCAGCTTCTCGTTGCTGTTGGTCTCATGATCCCTTTATAGGAACCATCGATTCCTGGAAACGAAGGCGTGAGCCTTCAAGCAATTTCCCCTTCAGAGCGTTTTACGAATAGGGTGAGTAATCAGGATTACGCCTGCTTGCTCAGCACGCTGACTCCTCCATTTATTATTCTAGTTTGTTCTTCGTCTTTCAAGCCATTAGTCATTTCTCCTGAGGTCTCGTGTTGCAACGAGGGTGCTCCCACGTATGGTCTTCCCGAGGTATAAATTAAGTCTGCCACTCGCAATTTTCAACCCCCCACCAGCCCATTCCACCCATTCGCTCTCTGCATTCCAAACACCCAACGCCTCAGATGTCTACCACGGTTAAAGTAACTTTGCGTTATGTTTTGTCCTGCCACAAGTCGTTCCTAACGTGTTCTGTTACTTCTGCCAGGTTCACGGTGCTCATATGGCGGCATGCACTCAGCTAGTCAAGGTCGTTGCCTATGAGGTACACTGTCTTCTTGCTGTAAAGAAGACTAAATACTGACGTAGGACTTGTCGGTGCATTAGAAGGATCTCAATGTGGATGTTATCGGTTTCGATTTCGCGGGCGCAGAACATAAGTCTGCTGCTGTAAGTTTCCAACCTTAGTATGGTGTGCTGCGGTACTTGGCTGATATAGCTTCGGTGTAGTGGCTCGAGATTCAACCTTTCGGTCAAATCCCTTACCTTGAAGTAAGCATCTGCTCCTATCCCCTCACCGAAGTAGCGCCATTCTGATCGTACGCATCGTCTCGTTTTACAGGAGGATGATTTTAAGCTCTATGGTGACGTAGTCTTAGACATATGCTCAGACCCACGCATGAGTCACGGCCTGACCCCCTTCCCGCTTTGCAGAGTCGCGAGCGATCGCGCGTTATCTCGCGACTAAATACGCCGAGCAAGGCGTCAAGCTCCTACCCGACCCAAAAGACCTGAAGGCTATGGCTCTGGCAGACCAGTCCATGAGCGTGGAGATGTCTAACTTCTACCCCTACGTCTCAGGCATCGCTTTTCAGGCAGTGTTTATGCCGTGCGTAACCCTTTCCATTGTTGTCTTTCCACCCAACCCTTAAAGTCACGGTTTCCTCTAATATCTCTATGGAATGTCTTCCTAAACTCTGGATCCTTATCTTTACAGGAGGTTTGGGAAGGAAACAGATCAGGTAGCGCTCGAGAAGCACCGCTCAGACCTGAAGGGTAAGATCGATGGTTTCGAGAGGATCTTCGGCAAGCAGGATTATTTAGGTGGGAAGGTGAGGATTTCTTTTTCTTTTTCCCCGTGACGCCTAGTGGACTGCTAGTTTGTAATTTCTCACGACCCCTCCTTCTATTGAATGTTTGATAGAGCATCGGACTCGCGGATCTTTACTGCCTACCTTATGGAACTATGGCCGAGACAGTCTTCCCTGAACTTTTCAACGACCCCGCCAAGCCCAACTTCGCTAGGTAAGTACCAGAGATGGTTTGAGGTAACTTAGGTTTCCTCTCTGATTCTGAGCTTTTATACAGGTGGTGGAAAGCGGTCTCCACACGTCCCACTTGGAAGAGGGTCGTTGAGGAGTCCAAGTAAGGATATCTTTGGAACAATTGCTTAGGAGTAGAAATTCAGCTAGCGATGTTTTACAATTTCCGAGCCAGATGAAGACGTCAAGACCCCCTATCAATTCGTACATCAGAGAGCCATATG
Source organism: Tulasnella sp. 332 (assembly GCA_019632285.1). Classification (NCBI taxonomy): domain Eukaryota; kingdom Fungi; phylum Basidiomycota; class Agaricomycetes; order Cantharellales; family Tulasnellaceae; genus Tulasnella; species Tulasnella sp. 332. The sequence continues at coordinate 49,023 of WSTV01000054.1, forward strand.
AAAGCCTCGCACTTTCGGCCTCTCCTTCTTCCGCTCCTCCCTTTATGGCTAGGATATCCATGGATCGAAACACAGATCTCATGCATGAGCTCTACCTTGACTGTCGAAGCGTTCCGTCACCTACCATCGCGTTGGCTATCATGAGGACCTGGATAACGTCGCTTTCCTTGGTTATTTGAGCTTGGCTTGATCTATTTCACAATATGGGGCCTGAAATTGCAGAATTTCGGTGAGATGAAGATGTCTCTTACCTGGATCACAAGATTAAAGTTTAGCGACGTCCCGCTCAACTTCACTAGCTCTGTTGGAACCTACCCCCTCCAACGTCTTCCGGCCGCGGAGCGGGTCCGCGCGTTACCAACCTTGACAGTAGTTGGGAAGTGTATGATAACCCAAGACTTAGAAAGGAGCCGTCCCAAAGTGATATCTGAGTCTAGCCACCGACGTAGATCTGTCAGCCCCGTAGACCATTGGGATAGTTCGAACGCACATGCAGGTCGCTGGATGGGAACAAGGTGGTGGACCACAAAGATTCTTCTGCCTTGATGTGGGGCCGATTCCAGCTAGCAGAAATTCACACCTGAACTAAGAAGTGATGAGAGGCACAGGTTGCATTGTCATTCTAGTGGTTTCCACAAATTGGTCCTCCCTAAATGTTTGGAGCAACGTATTCTCAATTCCGGATAGCATAGTGTCCAAATAGATGGGCCTAGGACGTCAGGGTCAATAGAGTGTTGTGACTGCGATAGTGAAATTCGAATAATCGTCTAGGAATTGGTCCGGCATATATATGGTGGGTATATGGTAGAAGGTTGAGACACATTGATATCATCATGCACAGTGAACGAAATTGTACCGGTGGGCCGCATGTCCATCATCTTCCTTGCGTAGTCTCCGCTGGTGACTTGTGAAATCTGAGCGCGCTCGCCTTCATGGGATGGCGTGAGAGATTATATGGTGCACACCACCAAAGTCGATTCTTAGAGGACTATCAAGGTCGTTCCAAAGAATGATCATGACCGTCCGCTAGGCTAAATCGTTGTAGAATAGTCAGGTTTTTTTTGGATAGCCAACATGAATCCTGAATATATGGAGTGTGCCATAGAGCAGGGGTCAGGGTTCATCCAGGGACCTCCGGCTAATCCGATCCCCATAGCCGTCCTGTCATCATGTTCACCGGCAACCTCGAGCTGAGCTCGCAATTTATCGTCGTAGTTGGCAAATCGTTCATTTGTCTGCTGGTACTTATAAGCGGGGAAGCTGGATCTTCTTGTTGATCGAAAAATCCCTCTTTGTTTTGAGTTCAGCGTCACTCCCACTTGCCCTCCGCCGGCACCCTTCCACAGGTGAAGGGTCTGCATCTCGCATGAACAGGCTTCACCAGTATAAAGATTCGACCCCTTTCTGCTGACTGGTTGACTTGGAGATATTTATTTTTGGCGTCTTTTCTTGGTTTCTCTGCGCACGGTCTAGGTTCGCCGGTCTGAGATTTGGGCTTTTGTATTCCCTCCATTTACCATAGCACCCAACGATGGTTTATGGGGGCAGTACCCAACAATTCAAAAGAGGAGCCTTCTCAAGGCATTGATATGTTACTCAGCAGCTGGCGGGGTCATTGATCGCTGGCCGACGACTGGTGGTTATCGCGCACCTTCGAACATGCCACAACCCTTTCAGTGATTTTGATCCCATGATCTCTTCAAAGAACCGTCACCCTGCAGACGCGACCCGAATGGAGTGAGATATACTCCTTTTGAAGCTTCTGCCACACATTAGAGTGCGGAATTGTTGCTGACAGATGCACACTCCGGCATGCTGACTCCTCCCTCCACTTTGAAATGTGGAGGGGTGAAACAGTCAGCGTTCGCCTCATTAGTCACCATGACTGAAAACGAAGATGCTCGCGCCTAAGGGCGCTGAGGTATAAATCACGTCTGCAGTCGTGGCAGTTTTCGACATCTCATCATCGATCCAATTGCCGAATTCCAAATATCTTTCAAGGATGTCCACGACGATTAAGGTATATTTGTGTCATATTTTCTTTTAAAGGCCAAGTCAGCACTTACATGTTTGGTGTCATCCACAAGATCCATGGTGCCAAGCTGTCGCCAGCCACTCAAACTGTGATGGTCGTTGCTTATGAGGTACACCGAGTGCCTGTACTCTATTATGATCACTACTGACATTAGAATTCGTCGTATTATTAGAAGGATCTCAATGTCGACCTTATCATGTGCAATTTTGCGGCCGCTGAACATAAGTCTGCTGCCGTTAGTGTGTTATCTTTGATACGATACGCAACGATGCTCAAATTGGTGCTCTCCAGTGGCTCGAGGTGCACCCTTTCGGTCAGGTCCCTTACCTTGAGGTAGCACCAATTTTTCGCCAACATGTCGACACAACGCATTGCTGACCATGCGCCTTTGTTCATTCTACAGGAGGACGATTTCAAACTCTACGGTGACTTGAGCTTCGGAACCACGACGATGCATGTATAGCACTGCCTGACGCTCATTATGCCGCAGAGTCACGAGCGATCAGTCGTTATCTGGCGACTAAATATGCTGACCAAGGTACCAAGCTTCTGCCCGACCCGGCGGACCTCAAGGCTATGGCACTTGTAGACCAGTTCATTAGCGTGGAGATGTCTAATTTCTTCCCCAGTGCCAGAGGCATTACTCGCGAAGCAATTTTTGCCCCGTAAGTCACTGTCTCCTTTGCCTGCGACTAGTACTCTTGTGCTCGTCTCGTCTTGCACCGTCGCAAACGCATTTTAATCATATGTAGGAGGCTCGGAGGGAAGACGGATCCAGTGGCGCTTGAAAAGTATCAATCAGACCTCAAGGCTAAGCTCGACGGGTTCGAGAGGATTCTCGCCAAGCAGAATTACCTAGGTGGGAAGGTAAGAAAATTCGTTCTAACTTGCTAGACGCCTGAGACACCTCATTAAGCTGCATTTATCCTACCATCTCTAAACTTTTAATAGGAGATTGGTCTCGCAGACCTGTACTGTTTGGCGCTCGGAACCAGGACTGAGAGTGCCTTCCCTGATATTTTCAACGATCCTGCCAAACCAAACGTTGCTAGGTGGGCACTGAAGGATCTTGAGATATGTCGAGTGTCTGCGCTAACTCTTAGCTTTGTACCCAGATGGTGGAACGCGATCTCCACGCGCCCATCATGGAAGAGGGTCTTGGAAGAGACTAAATGAGGGTGCCTTTGGTACATCTGTCACATAGGCAGGATCGAGGAGCAGGAATATAATGAATGGTTGCTTTCCAGTATCTGGGTCGAGTGAGACCTTGGAATCACCGTTCAATCGCTTTGTCAGATATCACGATCCCCATCACACTCTCAGTCTCTTTCACCCCTCACATGGCCTTCTCTGCGAGATTTATTTGCCTGGAAAACCAGCCTCCTCACTTCTCCTTAAGCTCCGAAGCTTTACCGTTACGTTGACCATCGTGAAGACCTAAGTAGCACCCCCCCTTCTTGATGATTACCCAAGTTCCCCTAGGTTCATCGGTCAGTGAGGTGTCCAACCTCTTGCGGCTACTGTGAATGCTGATGATATCCGCGGCAGGTCTGCTTGAGATATGGATGGCCAAAACAATGGCCATTCTCGAGCGAGAGCATCGAGAACGTCCCTGCAGAGCCCATTTACTAGAACCCACAACGCAGATGCTTAGCGGAACCCTATCGCCATCAGATGTGACTCGTTCGGATCACGCCGAGTTGGTTCATCGTCTTTTGATCTGGGAGCAGAGTTCGCCTCTAATAAACCTTCACAACTGTCTTAAATTGGAAGATTGTAAGTTATATGGCGGATTGAATCATTCTCGTGACCAAATTGGCTTGGTGGAATATTGTGATACCGTAAATGTCAGTCAAGGTAGAGGCAACGCGGCGGCCAAGCCAAGCATTGAGTTTGGTAGCTTCACTTACCTGTAGGAATTAGCACGCGAAGTTGGGTTAAACCGCCAAGCTCCAAAACCATGCCTATGCGGGGTGGGAGCTCGTGCGTGCGTGCGCAGTTTTATTGGGCCGAGCGCTGATACCAGAATCGAAGGTCGAGTCGAAGGTTTGAACACGGTTGTTCTATCCTCAACCAAGCCTCTATCCGGCCTGTCCTCCCGTGAATATTCCAGGTCGTTCTTGTGCGAGGCACGCGAGGGGGCTCGGAGGACTGCCAACCAGACTGTAGGCCCAGGCCTACACTGGGCGGCGTTTCCACTTGAATTCCTCTTCACTTCCCGATGTCGCGCCCTATCAGGCCATGCTCTGGACTCGACATAGCACTTTAAGTTCCATATTCAACTCGATAGAGCCATGTACGGATCTCGCCAATCTCTCAGCCGCGGTTCGACAGACCATTATTCAACACGAACAACACCAGGATATAACTGTTTCTCAATTTGTTTCTTCAGTCCTTCTCAGTTCCTGGCGGGTGATATTATGGTTCCTGGATCTGGAAGATACGTAAACCTATCGGCCACTTCACAAACGACCATGATCCCGCTGTCAACGTGCGGGAATTGGGGGTTTTTTTTTTCAAGTTTAATTTTTGTTCTCCATCGGACGGAAATATTAGGGGCGTTCAATTCTACCTCGCGGACACACTGAGTTTTCGATTTCGGCCACATTTCGATTCACTTTTCTCGGGAAAAAGCATGTCCTTAGAATTGAACACCCCCTCTGGAATCCACATTAGTATTAGGCCTCACAGTCACATTGCGTTATCGGACAAAATCCTAATTCCCTTAGCACGAGTAAATACACCACACGATAACCAGCTGGAGGAGTCCGAAGTTACCCTTCTCATTTACCAACATATTCTGAGTGGCACAGGGGTCCTGAAGGGCATTCTCATATTCAGATGAGCCAGCTTTCCTCGGTGGGTAGGAAATGCATAGATCATCCCCCCCCCAAACCGCATCATCCAACATAATTATTTAATGTCGGGGTCTATCCAAGAATGGCACAATATCTTACAGCTAACAGAGAAGAATGGAGGATGGGAGTCAGTGCAGCCAAAATGTAATGTTTGTGAGGAAGGCGTGCGTTTCGCTATTTGAAATGCGGCTCCTGAGGCCCAATGCCGTACTCCCCAGTGTGGTGAGAACCGAAGTGCATGAGTGGGTTGGCAGGGGAGCGGATCCATTGATCTCTTGATTGCTCCGAGAGGGACAAGCTCAAGCCGTCAACTAGGAGAGAGAAAGACAAATGGAAGAGTGAAGAGGGATGGAGGGTGGAAGATGGAAGTGATAGAGACGTGCTCGGGGAGCAGATCTGAGCGAGGATGATGAGAACATCAAGCTGGAGAAACCAAAGATATCCAGACAAAAAGCAAAGTGAGACAGGGCAACAGGCAAAGGGAGGCAATGAAATATGAAATGTGAAGTACCCGCCATCCCGTCATTCGCCCACTGCAGCAGCACACCCCTCCACGTGCTGCACTATCATGCTTTTCAAAATGCGCGTTTTTTTTTTATTTTAAAAAAGTGCGAAGTGTGAGATACAGCTGTTTCTGAAAGCCTTGTCCAAACGACCTTTTTTTTTCCGATACAAAAAATAATTAAAATCATTCGAGCGATTTGCTGCCAAAGCCTGACACCGACCAAACCTTACCGATTTATGTATGGGTAGAGCCAGTGGGGTGTTTGGTAATACTAAGAGAATCTAACGCCGAAGAGTTAGAGTGTAACGCAATGCGGGTACGTCGAAGAGGTAGGGGAGATCGGGAAGCGAGATAATGAGAATATGATGTTGTGCACCTTGGAATCTGGATCCCGCCGATTCCTTGTCTATTGCTTGTGGGGTTGTATGACCTATGCCTGGCATCGTCAATCGGTCGGTGAGTGGATGGTCCGACGGTCGGGGAACAAGGAACCTCTAGCTAGCCTTGAAGCAGGGACGCAGAGATAATTCGCCTGGCGTTGGGACGAGTACACGTCAACTCCTCAATATAGGGTCAAGGTTTCAATTATGCACATTGAGTAGCATAGAACTCAGGAAGAACAGAAGTTGGGCCGCATGTCATGTTGATAGTGAAAACCACTGAATCCCTTGGAAGACCGGCCTTTAGGGACGAAAGACCGGGTCCCGAGGAGCTATGGGAGGAAGTTTAGTGACATATTCTACCAAGGAATAGTAGAGTTGTATCAAAATTTTTGCTGACATTTACTCGAAGCGAGTCATCTAAGCAGAAAAACGGATACAGCGGTTAACCACAGCATCGGTCTGGAGGAGGGTCAATTGCAATACACAAACGAGTCCATCAAGTCCGCGATGATGACAAGGAGCTTATTCAACCAAGGGACGCCGAAATCCACTGTTGTTGATGAGAGGTTGAGGAAGGTTTGCGAGAAGCTTTGAACTGACTGGTTGAATAAGTACTATAACAGACTGCCTAACAAGAATACGGTGATCGGATCGAACGCCGTAAGCTTTATGATAGTAGACCTGAACTTGAGACGAAGGGTGGAAGTGGTCCTCCGAAGCTAGCAATTTTTGGGCCCACATTCACTCCTTTGGTAAATTGTCGTGATCAGATAGATGTAAACTTTGATATTTTGAAAACAGCTTCAAATCATCGTCCTAAAACTCCTCTGCAATATATTTCAAACAATCCGGTGTATTGGTTCCGTCCTTCGTCGCATTTTATGATGTTCATACTATATTGGGGGACTGCTCCATTGGGCTTTGGATGAATGAGATACTAATGAAGTTGAGGTTTAGTTGGACACGACAATACTACATTAGGAATACTTTAGGTCCGGGTCTTATAACATCGAGAATACTTCCGAAGTATGGGTGTGGTGCACCTAGAAGTTGGTTCGTCTATTTCGGCGAGAAATGGGAGATGTCCACATTGTCAACTCAGCGATAAGAGTGAACTTCTACTCAGACATCTCGAGGAAATCCTTCTGGGCAAGGGAAGCCAGCTGTAGATCGACATCTTGCGCGTTGCCCGTTAGGTTAAGCTGTCTCTGCCTGATATCTTGACATCTTCCCTTGCTCCTTTTGTGGGCTTGCGACGGCTCAAGTTCCCTCGAGGCCTCGGACACAATAAGACGTTGAACTTCGGGCAAGTGCTCTAGACAAACTTTCCTGTATCCAAGTACATATCGGAGAATAGTGTGTATCCGCATCCCGGAATTTTCGGCCCAGAGCGAACTGCTCCGTCGAGCTTGTATCTTCTGCTGTTTTAGGTTGACGAAGTTCCTCTTTCACTAATTATCTCTCTGCACTTAATTCCAGATCGCAAAGCTTGAGTAAAGCATCATGGCTGCATTCATCGTGGCTCGTTTCGAATTAGATCTCCTAGATTCTGAACGGCGCCAGGTTGTGGAGCCACCCAGGCCCGGGCCGCGAGGCTTCCGGATCACGGAGCAGCCCGAGTTCTACCTCAGCTATAGAGCGACATGATCGGTCAAAGCCCCGTAGATGTTAAGATCAAACGTATCTTTCCATTAGTCGCCAGGAGTTCTCGCTTTCCCCCCAATACTTTGTATTTTGAACTCTTCATTAGGATCATTCATCCGGATAGCAAGCTCTTTGAAGAGATGTATTCTCGGATCTTTTAGCGCCTAAACGGGAGAGTGTATAGTGTGCGGATTGATAGAGCGTGGCAAATAAACCATCCGCCCATCGATGTATCCTCGCGCGAGCTGGGTATACCATGCATGAGTGGATGTTATTTTAAATCCAGATTCTACCCCCAAGCCTTGCATATGCGCCAGCCTTTTCGGGACGTGTCGATCTTGGAAGCCTGCTGGTGGGCCAGCTCGTAAGCCTTTTACGTCTCCCCCGGGTATGGATATAGTTACGTCAGGTGGGGATCGCCAATGTCCGATTCTCACGACGCGGTGGCGATCTCATGGCATGATTATAACATACTGACGTTATCGCTTGGTCTCAGGTCTCGCAATATATCACCATATATAGATTATAACTCGTTTCTTTCGTATACTTATATTCGTCTGCTCTGATGGAATGTCTCTCTGCTCGCTCGGCATCCTGTTTTCCACCCCTCGACATTTGAAAAAGTCTAAACCTTGTATGGGCAACCCGGAGCCCAAAGACTCTAGGATCATCCCTCCCACAAACTGACTGCTATTGAGCCTACCTCCGAGATGGTTGTTTAAGGGTGTCTCTTCCCCTTCTTTGCTTTCTCGCATGGCAGTTCGTTGCGCACGATTGACAATCCGACAATCCGACAATCCGACAATCCGACAATCCGACAATCCGACAATCTAAACTTCAACATTCTTCAACCTGTAGTAGCGCCCGGCGAGGGTCTCAACCCCAAAGAATGAATTGATACCATACACAGCAGCAGGGTTATTGGTTGCCACCAACGACTAGCGATCGCTAAGCACCATCAAACGTGCCGTAATTTTCCTTGATGCTGTTGACCCTATGACCACACGAGACCCTCGATCCGCAGTGGTTCCAGGATACGGCATCAGATAATTTGTTTTTGGTACTGTGGTGTGTAATCATGCTTACGCCTGCTCGCTCAGCACGCTGACTCCTCTCTTCACGTATCAATGCGGATCTAGCCAGCGTTACATCATCATTCGCTCGTGGTGTAGAAATGATTCTCGCGCTTGGGCGCTGAGATATAAATCAAGCCTGCACTTTGACAGCTTTTGACGTCCCATTAACTCGTCTTCCTAATTCACTCAAAGCATTCCAAGTCTCCAAGTCTTCCAAGATGTCCACGACGATCAAGGTGTCTTCACGTCATATTCTCTTGTAAAATCAAGCCACCACTTACGTGTATCGTGTCATTCATAAGCTCTATGGTGCCAAGCAGTCGACATGCTCCCAGACAGTGAAGGTCGTTGCGTACGAGGTGCACCGATTCCTTTGCGCTAATAATGACGAATACTGACTGACGTAAGTCTTGTCGGAGTATTAGAAGGGCCTCAATGTCGATATTATCCCTTGCAATTTTGCGGTAGCAGAACACAAGTCTGCCGCCGTTAGTTTCCTCCTCTACCTCGTATGGTACACCAGTGGGCTGACATCGGTACCTTTTAGTGGCTCGAGATACAGCCTTTTGGCCAAGTCCCTTACCTTGATGTGTGTATCTACTTATACCAACGTGCCGACGCAATGCGATGCTCATCATCCGCCTCGGTTCACTCCATAGGAGGACGGTTTCAAACTCTATGGTGACCTAAGCCTCAGAAACACGCTAAAGTATATATACATGGCATGACTAACGCTCAAGACGCTACAGAGTCACGCGCAATGAGCCGTTATCTCGCGACTAAATACGCCGATCAAGGCACCCAGCTCCTGCCCGATCTGACGGACCTCAAGGCTATGGCGCTGGCGGACCAGTTCATGAGTGTGGAGGCATCCAACTTCTACCCCTACACTTCTGGCATCGCTAAGGAGGCAATCTTTGCTCCGTACGTCGTGGTTACAAGTCTCCTCTTTACACTTCCACGGATTTATTTCTTGACTTCCTACCAAAAACCTGACAGCATGTTTGGAGGGAAAACAAACCCGGAGGCGCTTGAAAAGCATCGGTCAGACCTCAAGGCCAAGCTCGAAGGGTTCGAGAGGATCTTCGCCAAGCAGGATTACTTGGGTGGAAAGGTGAGAAGATCATCTAACTTGCCTACTGTTTCAAGACCGCTTAATGGATTGTATCGCCTTATCCGTCCATGATGCTGGACAGGAGGTCGGGCTGGCGGACCTTTACTGTTTGTCGATGGGGGTTTTGGCTGAGAAAGTTTTTTCTGACATCTTCGACGACCCCGCTAAGCCGAACGTCGCTCGGTAAGAGTTGGAGATTGTTTGATGTAATTTGAATATCATCTCTAACCCTATGTTTATCCCTAGATGGTGGAAGGCGATCTCCACGCGGCCCTCGTGGAAGAGGGTCGCAGAAGAGGCCAAGTGAGAGTGTCTTATGAACAGATGCCAAGTAGGAAACGGCCAGATACAAAATAAAATGTCATTATATGGTATCGGGACCGCGATCGAGCATCCCGCACGGGTATTCTTACCGGCGACCTTGAATCGCCAGTTGCGTTCCTCCTGTATCTTGCAGGTGTCAAGACCCAAGAGGATCTTGACGATGTCATGCTCGATAGGACTTCAATCCCCCATTTGGAACATGCTAACGACATGGTGTTCCCCTCCATGTCACCCCGCAGTCTCCAATCTAAACTAGGAGCTGTGGGACACCGGTCCGCTCGCCACTTTATGGAACTCAATGCTTCCAAGCCTTGGGTCTCGAACCCTGGCCGCAACCTAGACTTCAGTCTGTTCGGGATAGCTGTCAATCATGCCATTGAGATCAGCTATCTTTGCATCCACATGGCTACTATCTACTCAAATATCTTCTTTTTAAGTATGAGAGGATGGTAAAGCTGGAAATGAAACGAGTGGCAATGACTATAACTTTGAAAAAAAGGATCGGATCACTCGAAACAACAGACGCTTGTAAACTATTTATGGCGGCTATGGGTTTCTACCTCATTGCTGGTTTTGAAGTGTCCTGGATACACCATACAAACGGTCACGCTTCTAGGGGGCTGTCCAGGAAGTGCTCCTTCACAGAATGCTTAACTTTATGCGCGACTGCTCTCACAGCATTCCTGTTCACACAGATGGGCATCTGGCCTCTTGCATATCGCAGATTACACCCAGCCCTTCGCTTCATTGCCCATGTGATCACCCTGCTGCACACCCACTTACTTATGTTGCCACACGGGCATTCGCTCGATTGTCCCTCGAAGAGACTCCTAGCAGCTGGTTCGCGATTCTCCGCTCGTCCTGCGCACACTGATCCAAGTTCGTCTCCCTGCCTTCCCGCTTCCGACACCTGCAACGCTGGATGCGACGCTTGCCGCACTCCGCCGACAGCCCCGACAGTCTCTCAATATCTCCCTACAGCGATCACCCAAGGCTTATGTGCTTATGAACCTGCGCGCCCTTCATGCTCGTCCTATACTCCGGTTCCGCCCCTACCTGCTGGTTCCTACAAAGACGCATCGGAAAGCTCTCACACAATCACTGCTCTCTGACCACCACGTTGGCTCTGGAACGCCTATGGCGCTCTAACATCCCGCCAGCAGAGAGACTGTGCAGGCTGTGTAACTCACAAGTGGAACCACTGGACCATGTCCTATTTGGATGTTTGAGTGTCTCAGGTGGCTTGCTGGTTCAGAGGCGCTTGGTATTAGACTATCCAAAGCGGCACTTGAGCAGGAAATCCTTTGACAGACTGTCAGTCCCCAAGAAATTGAAGAGAAAAAAAAGAAGAGAGAGAGAAAGAGAAAAAAAAAAGAAGGGGGGGGGGTTCTCGGACTGCACAGTAGCTGTTGCAGGCTTCACAGTTGATGGCTTTCAAGCTTCCTTACGACAGGAACCGCGGTCGCAGGAAGAAATCCCCATCTTACCACGCTATAGCACGCTGGAGACAATGGAGCGGCTGCATAGATGGGCACGTCGAGCCCCTTTGAAGGTATTCGGGGATTTCGGCGTGTCCTCCTTACGCGCGAAGTGGGTGAGAAAACGTTCGATCTTGTCGAGGTCACGTTGGGGACAATC
>WSTV01000054.1:63688-92951 GCA_019632285.1 Tulasnella sp. 332
TCTTTGTCGGCGTTCGCCGAAGGTCCGTGAGGGCAGCTCTCCTCACGTTTCTACAGCGCATCCATTACGTCCTCACTAGTAGTACTTGCTTTCGCGTGGATGAATATATGCACAACACTTAGTCTTGTCATGATCAATTAAGCTACTAATCACAGCTAACTAATCAAGAGATGCGGTGATTAAGATCGCCGTGTGAAGATCACAGCGTCGATGTTCACAAGCCTATTACTCCGCGTACCCCTACAATATTGTGTAAGTTTCTTCCTTTGCCAGAGTAGATCTGAGGAGCCGTTGAGATTTTCTTCTCAAAAGATCCCCCACCCATCTCAACCTCTGTGACCTTCATGTCCAACATACCTCCAAGCTTCTCATCCTTCCCGCCAACGTTTTCTTCCTTCCCGGACCTCGAGGACCCTAGTTTGACCAAGCCAAAGGTGCTGAAACCTGAAACCGATAACTCAAGGAAAGCTAGTCGCAGAGACGAAAAAGAAAAGAAAAGACGACACAATAAGACTCCGGACAATTTTGACGAGCTCAGTCGTAAAGACAGCGGCAAGGCCGAGAAGAGAAGGAGCAGTCATAAGGAGGAACGAGATCGTAAAAGCCGACGATCGCATCGCCGGGATGACGTTAACGATGCCCACCACCTATCCGCCGCCGATCTATTCATTCAAGATGCGCTCGCTGAAGCGAACTCGGACACCCCACATTCCGAAAAGAGAAATCTTGTTGGTGCTACGGATGTCAGTGCAGCTGGAAGTCAAGGCCTCTATATCGAGGATAGGAAGGGTGACGATGCCAATCTACGATACGATAGTTTACACGCATACGCTGTGCCGAAATATCGACGCATGGGATGTGAGTAGGGTCGAATCGCCTTCCCTCCTTATCACCCCTTCGATTATTAATTGCATACTTTGGCTTCAGATGGCGAGGTGATTGGCTTCCCCCCCGCGTGGAAACTTACACGAGGCGAGAAAGGCGAAGTGGCGTTGAGAGGTGAATCACACGTGAGCTTCATCAACGCGAGCTACTGAGTAGAGAATCGTATTACTCATGCAAGATTCAATGGTATTAGTCCTCGAAGCATACCCTCAATCGGAAAACTACACAGATCGCTCCGGCACAAATCCGAAAGCTCATTGTTCCGACGAACTCTACAGCTTTGACGACCAATTCTCAAGAGGGATTCATACCTCTTCCAGGATTGCGCAGAAAGGGTGGCCATTCCATGACAGAACCTGCCTATCGATCCGTCACCACCGCGCAAGATCCGGACAACTCCGACATGGACGACTCGGATCCATCCTCTCCCAAATCAGACGCCGCATCCGATGCATCCGAAGCATTTACGGTCCCATATACATCCACAATGCACACCAACGCCCGTCTCACCTCGCTTCTCAAAACCGACCCGACGTCCACCTCCACATGGCTCGAACTCCTCGAACACTCCATCGCTGGGGTACCGACATCCGAGGCTCGATCAGACCTCGCCGTCAACATCATCGAAAAAGCGTTCTCGGCCCATCCCGCGAACAAGCGGAACGCGATCTTGCGCTGTCGATATCTCCTCTCGGGTGCGATCATCTGGCCGGCGAACAAGTTGGAAGAGGAGTGGGAGCGAGCGCTAAAGTTGGTCGACGAGGCTGCGGATTTGGAAGATAGGATGAACCTATGGATGGATCATCTGAATTGGAGGCTCAAGGTTGGGGGAGTGATGCGACTCGAAACCGCGGTTCAACGTCTGTGGATCTTATTGAGATCTGAGAGGTCTTCTGGAGCGGTCACGCTGGATCGTTTCCGACTGCGAGTCCTGTGGAGATGCTGTACAGCATTCAGCGAGGCAGGTGAGCCATGCGGTGGCGTTCATAGAGAGGGCTCTCATGTTAATTGAAGCGAATGTGATCCATAGGATACAAGGAGCGAGCATGTGCTATGTTCCAGGCTCAAATGGAACTGTAAGCTGATAGGGCATCGAGACGACGACTAAAACCTAATTACGACCTTCATTTCTAGAGTCCTATATTTTCCGCCGAGACTACGTGGCACATCGCTTGATGCTACGCTCGACGCTCTGGAGGACTTTTGGGAGGCTGAAGCACCACGCATTGGAGAACCCAACGCTGGAGGATGGGCGGGATGGGAAGCATCGAAAAACGCACCGTCCACCGCGATGCCTTCGAACGCCGAAGCCGCAATCGTCATCCCTTCAGAGATATCTACCAAAAGTAAAGATCCATACGCCAGATGGGCCGCACGGGAGTCTCAACGCGACGCCTCTGGAGACTTCCCCCTTCGCACGTCCGATGAGGACGAGGACCCGTACACCACGATCCTGTTCTCCGATATCCGACCGTTCCTGTTTAGCTGTTCGACTGAAGAGAGCGGCAAAGATTTGCAAACACTCTTACCGTTGACGTTCATGCATTTCCTCGGGCTCCATTTTCCTGGTCTTTCCTCGTTGGTGGGTGGGATCTGGGACTCGTCCTGGTCAGACGCGCGTTTTGGACGAAATTCTCCTCCGTCATCGACTGTGCCTTTGATATCGACCTCGTGGTCTAGGCTTCTGAGCCAGAGAAAGAGTTTAGGAGAGGGTCGCGGCTGGGAGGTTGTGGGAGGGACGGTCGTCGCGACGGAGAAGCGGAGTGCTTCTGGGTGGGGTCAGGTCAAGGAATGGGGGTGGAACTGTGTCCTATCCCCTCTAGACGGCTATGGTGTGAGAGGAGAAGGTAGGATGTGGGAGTCAGAAGAGGTGGCGAGTTTGGAGCCAAGAGCGATCGAGTTTATAAGGTGCGAGCCAGACGGGGACGGAACATGTCCATGTGTATTCTTGCTGACACACACACATTGTATTGTAGGCAGTTATTCCAGCAAGTTAGCCGAAAAATACAGTCCACCTATTTTGACGAGGTTTGGCTAACTTTTGAGGCCGCATTCAGTGTCAAAACGTAAGCCTTCAGCTTGCTCTCAGTGTAGAAATGAACGTTCAACGACCATGCTCTATAACTCCTTTTCAGTGCTCTCAAAGTCTCCCGTGCCCTTCTCTCCAAAGACCGAGATTCCATACCGCGCTGGACCTCACACGCCAAGCTGGAACGTCTTCGAGACAAGATTTCCGATGCGAGGAAAGTTTATGAAACGTCACTCGATACAGTATCTCCCAACGACACCCGCCCTGGAGTGGAAATAATGTTCTGGGATTGGGCTGAGATGGAATGGCTAGCGGGCGGAGAGAAGAGGAAAGTTCTAGATGTGATTCTTAAGTCGGTTGGAGTGACCAATGTTGGGGCTGGCGCGGGTGGGGCATCGATGATCCTACGGGGGAGGAAGGTCTTGGAAGAGAGGATACGGAGTGCTATGAACGGATTGACTAGCAGCGGTCCTCATCGAGAAGGGGCCAGCACTTTTGGTACGATCGTTGCGTTGATCAACACGGCCGCGCTTCTGGAGCTCGTGTCTGGGGGTGACGGTGAGGCCGATGTGATCGCTGCACTGCAGAAGCATGACATTCACGCCACCACCAACCTTGGAGGAGCACCTTTCGATCGTTCCCAATACTGTCTACGAGAAGCGCTAGCATTCGCATCAAGCCGGCTCCTATATCATCACACTCGGACGCTGCGCACACCTATTCCGCCCATCACCCTTCGAAGACACGTCGAGTCAGCCGTGCGAGAGTTTCCGGATAATACGGTCTTACTGGGGATCTGGCTCGAGAGTGAAAAGGGCGAAATGATATGGGGGAGGGTGAGGCAGGTGGTCGGAGAGATCGTGAATCCAAAAGGAGAAGGTGTGATCCCCACGCGAGCGCTATGGGGTACTTGGCAAGGCATTGAAGAAATATCGAGGGTGCGGAATATGCTGAACAGGGTCATAGAAGGGGAGAGGTACGTTTTGAACGTGTTCCATTCGGACACTTGATCTCATCGTCTCCCTTTGTGATATATGTGCAGGTCTAGAACCTCCGTGACCTTGTGGAAGGTTGCTATTGAATTGGAGCTCATTTTTGGAGAATTAGTGAAAGCGAAGGCCTTGCTTTATCGCTCAGTGGGAGAGTGTCCATGGGCAAAAGGTGATCAATTCCTTCTCACTACACTGGCCCAAATATCCCAAAGACTTGATCACTTCATTCGTCACATCCAGATCTTTATCTAATACCCTTAAGACATCCGCCTCTACGACGACAATTCAAAAAATGGGAAATAGAGACGTGGGTTGGTTCCATGATGGAACGTCAGATCAGGATACGTGAAGATATCGAGGACTACCTCCAAGCCATGAGGGATGCGGAAGAGTCCGAGAGGGACGGAAGTACTGATGCTGATGAGGGAGAGGGCGGGGATGAGGAGCTGGAGGGGATCGTCAACGAAAGGCGGAGGCTCGCACCATACTAAGCGGTGTTGTCGCCGAACCCCCGTGATTGTTAGGATATTCAACTATCCTTCCATCATTAGCGCTGAGCGCCCGGGATCCGTACCCCAAGGCCAATTAAAGTTGATATGCCTAGCGGGACTGGCGGGCTTCCCTCGATGAACATCTCATTGACCAAAGACGATTGATCATTTTCGCAGTAATCATCACACCCAACCGTACATCTGTAGAATACTTGATTGCTGATATACACATTGGAGGAACGTATGTAAAGTTGACACTACAGCTTCCACGCATGGTGGCCTTGTTCATGCGATCCATCACCCCATCCAGAATTCTCGTTAGCCCTATATCCAAATCCTAGCCGTCAAATCCCTTTCCAACGCCTTTCGCACTAGTGTCCGCACCGTGTCCCACTCACCGCAAGATCCCCAACGTCAGTGGAATTCCTCCTCTGCGTCACCAACATCCCCAAAATTCTGAAACGTAGCCACCTCGCCAAGTATTTTATGAATCACCTTTTGTGTTCGAAGAGTCACAGACACTCTAGGACTCCCCCATTCACCTTTGACCATCGTAAACTTCCTCAGCCGTTGAAGGCCCCCCTCAAGGTTGTCTCCGGCTCCCACGTCAGCGATGGCAGCCACATGACGAGCTTCAATCATCTTGACGAGCAACACACTATCGCGTGGAGATCCTTTTAGAACCATCTCCTGCAGACTTGGCCACATCCAACTCCTGCGTCCATCCTCCAACGTCTCAGGATCAGTCAACGCTCGTGCAATATGCTCCATCTTATTTCAATCGCGGAAAGTAACGGATGTTACACCGGGCAGATAGCGTCGAAGGAGTTGGACCGATTCTTCGTTCTCTCCAATGAAAAACGAAGGGTGTACTTTGGCGCGAATAGGCCCACGATCTATACGGTCTAGATCCACGAATTGAAAAGCCCATCTAAGAACTTTCTCGCGCGCGGATACACCGAGCTCGAGATGAAAATTGGGAGCACTCGGATCCTGTGACTTGATATCGAACGAGATCCTGTGCATTCCGTCCGTTAGACAAAGCACATCGCCGGATGCAAGATGTTTCTGCAATGCAGGCGAGATGCCGGATGCGAAAATCAGACGCAGAATGCCCTTACCTGGGCCACTCGAAGAGATGCAATAGCGAGTACAGGCAGGCGCATGGATTAGTGCCAGAGGTAGCGAATGGTCTTCGACGCCAGACTGTCGAGTCGAAGCGATTTGAGTCGCGAGAGTTGAATTGCTGTTGCGGAAATCTTTCCACCGTATCGGTCGAACACGCATTCACCCAAGCTAAACGCTCAGAGATCGGGACACCCTTGAAGAACATCGATCAACTGTTCCAGCGATACCCCGTCGCCATCGTCCGGGATGTCCCAAAGTTCAAGCGTTCGAAGGTTACGGAGGACTGGCGAACCCCAGTCTCGGAGGGTTACGTTTTCGAGCGACACGTGGCGAAGGTTGGGTGCGTAACCACTGAATAGATCCACAATCGACTCCGTGCCATCCGTTAAGACCGACAAGTGCAGGGTCTCTAGACGACGGGTTCTCGAGGGCTGGCAGTATGCCAATATCGAGATGCAGGTAAGCCCACTCCCATCTGTGAATTGCTTGAGCGATATCGGGCCAGCTCGGGTCTCCGCCGCTTTCACAACCGGTGCTGATGTCGAGGTCGATGGATAGCAGGCGATCTTGCGATCGCCCTAACGCGGCCAACATCATGCTTCTCGGCTGATTTTTCTGTATGATCGTCCAAAGCTCTGGGCTCTGTTCCGCTACCTCGGACCATACCTTACATACGCGCGATAGCATGTAAGGCGACACATGTGTCGTCAGCCGCCATGGCTCTTGAGGGTATTCGGACCCTTCAATGCCACAGCAGATTCGGAAGATCTTGAGCAAAAGTTCGAATGGAAGTTGATAGATCCCTAGAGCTTCGGCTTGGGGGTGCCGTAGTACCTCTGTACGGTGATTGACGAGTAGAGCCCGTTTGCGGACTGTCTCCGGTGTGGATTCGATTATTGTGCTGGACGTGAGCTGAGTGATCAGCTACAAATCATTGAATAGAGAGTCAACGGATAAGTGCTAACTCGGCGGCATGGCATTTTCCGTGTTTTCCTTCCCCCGTTTCGTACTCGGGTCCTGCTGTCATCTGCGAGCAACACGTATCTTTATGTTGGCTAAAATTCGAGTGGCTATCGTTTGAGTAGGGCCACATGACGCCGAGAAGATATGACCAATCAGACTACTCACACCGCTGGACAGAAGAAAGGATGACGCGGCTCAAAGTAGAATTGCAACGACTCCCGTGCGCTGGCAGTATGGAATCAAATATGGGGTTCTATTTGTGGGATCGAACCACGTTTATGAAGGTCTTGGTCATTTTCATTGCCGCACATGCCGCACCCACACCTTGGGATGCTCTCTCTGCAATCTGCCTATGACTATGCCAGATGGACACTAAGGGTCCTCTACAATGGAATGCCTTCTATCTTGTGCAGCTAGCAACAGATAGCACTGACCTCAAGCTGAACTCCTGAATGTCAAATAAATTGACAACTGCGGATGTGTCAACAGATGATGTAAGCATTTGACTGAATTGAAGAGCAAGGCTCCTGCTGAAGCTAATGTCTGAAGGCAGAGAACGCACCTGGGGTCTGTAAGGAATACACCACTTCATGACAAGTGTGAGACGAATTGCAATAAGGTACTAGGCTCAGTTCAAATACCTCACTGATACTTTCCCGCTTTCTCGCATAAGAAAAACGATAGAGGACGCTGTGATTTCAGTCATATACGCTGATGGATCATATCCGTCCCATTGCTTGCTTCGTATGCACATATCCTACAGAGCTGATGTGGCCCCTCGTAACCGTGGTCCATATTCTTCGCCAGCCATTCATCCAAATTCTCATGGCCGAGTCCCTTTACAACCCCCCTCGCGCCATCGTCCGCCGGGTCCAGCTCGCTGCAAGATCCTCAAGATCAATGCAGCTCCTCGTCTGTGCTCACCATACCCCCAAACTCCTGAAAGGTAGTCAAATCTCCCAGTGTTTCTTGGACCGTGTTTTGTGTCTGAGGTGTCAGAAGGACGTCCCCGATCCATTGGGTTGCCTGTGATCATCGTAAACTCCCTCAGCCGTTGAAGCTCCCGCGCAGTGTTGTCTCTAACCCCCATGTGGCCAATCGCAGCCGCATTACAAGCTACAATCATTTCTAAGAGTAGCGCGCTATCACACGAATATTCACAAAAAGACATCTCCAACAGACCTGGTTACATCCAGCTCTGGTGTCCGTTCGTTGGCAGCCCGGGATCGGCCGACACAAGTAGGACGTGCTCCATACCATCGAAATTGCGGAAGATAACGGATGTTACTCCAGGCAGACAGTGTCGGAGGAGTAAGACTGATCCTTCGCCTACCCCAAGGTGTGTCGAGACGTGTACTTCAGCGCGAATAGGGCTACGGTCTACATGGTCTGGATCGACGAGATGAAGAGTCCATCTGAGGACTTTATTATGTGTAGATATATGGATGAGCTCGACGCGAAAGGTGGGGGAATTGGAATCCTGTGATTTGATATCAAAAAGGATCCCGTTCGTTCTGGACGTAAGACAAAGCACGTCGGCAATGCAGACCAGATGTTAGGCGCGATAGTCAGACGCAGAACGCCTCCACCTAAGCGAATCGAGGAGAAGTAATAGTGGGCGCAGGCAGGTAATTTGACTACTGCCAGCCGGTGGCGGATTGCCTTCAGCGCAAGACATTTGAGGTGAAGCGATTCGAGCTGTGGGGGGCTGATCTGTTGCGATTGACTCCTCTCCACCTTCTTGTTTGACGGTACATTCGTTCAAGACAAGCTCCTGGAGGTTGGGACACCCTCAATGGTATCGACGAACTGCTTTAGCGAGACCCTATCGTCATCTTTTGGGGGCTCCGGGGGTTTGAGCGTTCGAAGTTTGCGAAGGAATGGCGAGTCCCGGTCTCGAAGTGTTGCATTTGATAGCGATACGTGTCGAAGTTCAGGGGCGTTGCCGCGGAATGGATCCAGAGTTGTGTCCTCGCCCCCAAAACGCGCTCCAGCTGTCAATCAATCTACAGAGGGAGATAAGATGCGACGCACCAAAGCCGAGGCTATATGGATCTATCGACTTCCATTCGAACTCCGGCTCAAGGTCTTCCGGATCTGCTGTGGCATTGAAGGATCGGAATTTCGCCGGCAGCCATGGCTCACCTCCACATCACCCCAAACTCTGGTGCACGTATGTGGGGTATGATCTGAGTTAAAAAAAAGAGCCCAAAGCTTTGGACGATCGTGCAGGGGGAGCAGCAGAGAAACTTGTCGTCAGTCGCGTCAGAGCTATCGCAAGATTGCTCACTCTCCATCAACGTCGACATCGAGTCTAAACTCAACGTAAACTCAAACTGGTCCGATATCGCTCAAGTGGTTTACAGATGGGAGTGGGCTCGCCTGCGTATCCATAGTGGCATACTCTTACTGGCTCTCGAAACCTCGTCACCTGCTCGTCTGGAGAGCTTGTAGCTGTCGATCATACTGGGAGTATATCTCCAGTATTGGTGCCGCCATTGTACTGCACGCGAGTCAAGCGGTCAGTCACGAGTAATCGAATGAAGAGCAAACAGATAGGTGCCAACTCGGAGGCACGAGACTTCTCGTGCATTCCTTTTCCTATTCCGTACTCAAATCCTGCTGTCACCTGCGAGAAAAAATGTATCTGTAGGTCAGCCGGAAATTTGAGTCGTTTGGGCAAAGCCAAATAATTTCCAGAAAAATGTAACTAATTAAAATACTCACATTTTTAAAAAGATAAAGAAAAAATGACGTGACTCAGAGTAAAATTTCAAAACCTAAAAAGAAGTAGCTACAATGTTAGAAACTGAGTGCAAAATAGTGGAAGGAAAAGACAAAGACGACCATGCCTTCGGGTGAGCACTCATCAATCTGCTGTTCACTCAATCGCTTATATTTGAACTCGGTTTCCTTATAGTACAGAGGCAGCCCTCTAACACACTCTTCTCTCTAAACAGTCTACTGGTGGTGGGGAGCAGCGGCACCTCCGAAACGAGACCACAGGGATTTCCCGACTTCCATTCGAGCTTCTACTCAAAATCATCTAGGTCTGCTGCGGCATCGAAGGATCGGAATGTCTTCAAGAGCCGTGGCTCACCTACACGTCGTCTTACATGTCAGCGCATGTATGTAGAGTATGGTCTGACGTAGCGAGGACCAGTCCAGAGCTCTGGATGATCGTGCGAGGGATTCAGCCAAGGAACCTGTTGATGGCGACGTTAGAGTTGTGGCGAGACTGCCCACTAACCATCGATATCTATCGCCGTTCGGAACGCAATGTGGACTGGAAATGGCCCGACATCACTCGATTAATCCACCGATGGGGGTCGACGTGCCTGCATCTTCATGTCAACATACTCCCACAGGGACTAGAGACAACATCGCCTGCTCGTCTGGAGCGCTTGGAGTTGAAAGTCGGAACGGGAGGTGAAGGGGAGGTCAGACTGGGCCTATTCAACGGTCACACGCCCAACCTTCGTCACTTATCCCTCACGAACGTGACACTCCGAGATTGGGGCTCGTCAATCCTCCGTAACCTTCAAACGCTCGAGCTCTCAGAGGTCTGCTGCTGCGGGCCTGTGCTAGAAAAGTTGATGGAAGCTCTTCAAGCGTGCCCCAATCTCCAAGAGCCCATCCTGAATGAATTTACCCTCGGAACCGAGGGACAAGAAGGGCCCGCAGATATAGCGGAACTCATCCGAGCCATTCAACTGCTGCAACTCGAACTGCTTCAACTCGGGTATCTCCCACCGAAAGCGGTTCAAAGTCTTCTAAAACTAATTGAAGCGCCTAATTGTACTCGATACAAACTTGCTTTGAGGCGCTCTGGTGTCGAGTGGCCTAGTGTTCTGAGTGTGATCATCAAGTCTGGCGTCTCTTCTGGATTTCAGAAGCATCTCGCGTCCGGTAACATGCTGCGTTTGACGCATGAGCAAGATGGAATCATGTCCAATGTCGAGCCAGATGGCCTGGACTCGTCCAACTTCAAACTTTACCTCGCGGAGCCATTTTCGAGCAACCTCATCCTCGATTGGGCTCTTTCTCTCATCGACCAAAGTTGTATAGGCCGTGGGCTAATTCAAACCGAACTGCGGGTCTCAAGAATACGAGTCAAAGAAATGTCGACTGGGCTCCTTCGACGTTGCTTGCCTGGGGTGACCGCTGTAATATTCGGCTACTATGGCGAGGTGGATCGCATTATAAAAGCGTTGGCGGATCCCGGAACGTTGGCGGATGAACACAGGACCTGGATTTGGCCGGATCTTCTAGAAACGTCTCTTTATGGATCTGCATTCGATGGAGCGTTGCTCGTTAAGATGATATCTCGTTGTCATGCAGCTCCTACCACCAATGTGGGAGTTGGAGATGGTTTTGTAGGAGAGCTTAAGCAGCTCAAGAAGTTTCGTGTGGAATCAGAAGCACCCACAGATAAGGCGGGCGTAGTAGAACCTCAGACACGAGAGGCGATTCAGGAAATAATCAGGGATGTAGCTACTTTTAATATTTGCGGAAGCGAGAGGATACTGTTGAACAGGCGCGTGGATCGTAGTAACTTTGTGGCGAGATGAACGCGACGAGGGTAGCGCCAGCGGCATTGTAGAAATTTCAGACAAGATTCGTCCATAGGTGCCAATAGATACCACGTCAACGAGTGCTGCACCTTGCATCTCTAACGTCTGTATAATATATGACAAGGTCAACCTACACTCCGCTCCAATGCAAGGGAAGACTGACCTTTATATTTGTTGCACACTATGTCCACTTTAGCAACCACCACTTCTCAATCGGTGTCTTGGGCATTCCGTGTAATCGGGTTGTGATCGCATAACATTTGAACCGTGACCTGACTGTGAAGGTGGTGACCACGGCGGCCAGTCGACAAGCAATTATCCGGTATTATGTAATGGGAGTGTGGCAGATCTGCTATGAGTCACAACCGTCACTTCTCTGCATATGATTATTTGGCTTGAGACGGAGGCTAGGGCTCGAGTGGACGGTAAGGCGTGCAATAACGCGGGTAGCTACTATCTGCTTAGATTATGCCCTTGAATACAACGTGCAACATTTGAAAAATCCAAAATGATCACTTGTCCACTATCGATTCCAAGAGTGATTTGAAGCCCTCTGCAAGCCCACGCCCTAACTGAGGCCCCCAAAAAGCAAACTGGCAAGTCATTATACATAACCCAAGGGGCTTCCCAACGAAGCTGAGAGCCTAAGAATCCGTTTGAAAGCTTCCCATCGGGCGCTGAGTAGGCGGGTAAGTACGTTATGGCATCCCATATATGTTCCCGGAGGTCATCGAGAGAGAGAATATATTTCCCGTCGGGAGAGTAGGTGACAGATCTGATTAGTTTTTTGTGGCCTTTCATCATGGCCACCTCAGCACCTGTTAGAGCATTCCACACCCGGACCGTCTTGTCGTCCGACCCAGAGACAATGTGGTTGCCGTTGGGAGAGTAGGCCACGGATCTGACGTAGTTGCTGTGGCCCGTTAGCGTGGCTATCTCACCACCCGTCCGAGCGTTCCAGATCCGGGCTGTCCCATCATCGGATCCAGAGACAATGTGATCGGCGATGGGGGAGTAGGCGACGGATCTGATATAATCCTTGTGACCCTTCAACGTGGCCATCTCGACACCCGTGTGGGCGTCCCAGACTCGGACTGTCATGTCATGCGACCCAGAGATGATGCAGTCGCCGCTGGGAGAGTAGGCCACGGATGCAACTGCTTCGCTGTGGCCCTTCAGTGTGGCTATCTCGGCACCTGTCTGAGCGATCCAGACTCGGACTGTCTTGTCTTCTGACCCGGAGACGAAGTGGTCAGCGCTGGGAGAGTAGGCGAATGATGTAACTGGCATGATGTGTCCCTCTAGCCTAGCCACCACAGGATCAGTTTGGGCGTCCCAAACCCGGATCGTCTTGTCATGCGACCCAGAGACGACGCAAGAGCCGTTGGGAGAGTAAGAGATAGATCTGATCCAATCGCTGTGGCCCTTTAGCGTCGCCACCTCACCACCCGTCTGAGCGTTCCAGATCCGAGCCGTCCTATCATCGGATCCAGAGACAATGTGGTCAGCACTGGGAGAGTAGGCGACGGATCTGATATAGTCCTTGTGACCTTTCAGCATGGCCACCTCGGCGCCCGTCTGAGCGTTCCAGACTCGGACCGTCATGTCATGCGACCCAGAGACGATGTGGTCGCCACTGGGAGAGTAGGCCACGGACGCAACTGTGTCTCTATGTCCCTTCAGCGTGGTTACCACAGCACCCGTCTGAGCGTTCCAGACTCGGACCGTTCTGTCATCCGACCCAGAGACTATATGGCCGGCGTTGGGGGAGTAGGCGACGGATCTGATATAGTTCTTGTGACCCTTCAGCGTGGCTATCTCGGCGCCCGTCCGAGCGTTCCAGATTCGGACTGTCATGTCATGCGACCCAGAGATGATGCGGTCCCCGTTGGGAGAGTAGGCTACGGACGCGACCTTGTCGCTGTGCCCCTTCAGCGTGGCAGCCTCAGCGCCCGTCTGAGCGTTCCAGACCCGTGCCGTCCTATCATCGGATCCAGAGACGATGCGGTCGCCGCTAGGAGAGTAGGCGACAGATGTGACCTGTTTGCTGTGTCCTTCCAGCTTGGCCACCTCGGAACCGGTTCGAGAGTTCCAGATCCGGACTGTGTTGTCCCCACATCCGGATAAAATGTGATCCCCATCAGGAGAGTACACAACTGAGAAAACCTGTGACCCGACTTGCGTGGTGTGCAGACATGGGTCCCAGCCTAACTCTTGGCCGTACCGAACAGAAACGCTGCTACCGAGCTCGGATTCATACTCTTCATAGAGAGGGCATTTAGGTGTAAGGGGGAGTGCCGAAGAGTAGATATTCGCAGGACTCATGCTGATCGGTTCGAAGAAGCGCATAACGAAGCGCTGGGCGTTTTGCACGATGACCAGTGTGTTGTCCTTTGCGTCTCTTATTTCCTGTACTCAATTTTAGCTTGTGTTACTCTTAGTAATATAAGGAACTCACCACCAGCCATTGTTCCGCCATTTTGAGCGATGACCCCGCAACTTCGAGGCAGCCGAGGAGGCTGAGAGCCTCCAACCAGCATAGTAGCTTTTGGCGAACAAATTCGTCAATAGCCTGTGCCAGTTGTAGAACACCTTCATCGCTTGCGTCCTTCTCTGTTCCCACTCTGGTCCTAACGCGAGCCAAGTGCGAAGCCCAGTAGTTGCATGCGTACCGCAGGTGCGGCGGTAACACGCTATCAAGCCTTTCGTCTAGATTCTTTACTTCCGCGTTGAGTGTTGGTAAGCAACCGATTTCGCACATGTCGCGGCTGAGAGACTCGTTCATATGATCAAGGCAGAGCATTGCCAATCGCATATGATGCAATACGGGGTGAATGTAGAACCGGGCGTCTGAACAGCGGGACTGAGTGATTAAGAAGTTTGGAAAGGACGGATGGATTAGACGAATAGGGGTCGAGTGTTCTTCTTTGTCGGAAATCATAATGACAGAGTGGAGTCTCTCTAGAGTGTCAAGGACGGTCTCAGGCGCTAGCCGCAACAATGTATCCAGTGATATCGGCGAGAGTGCGTCGAAGATAAGGGCGATGGTCCCGAGGACTAATCGGAGACGTTCCTCACGGATAATATCTGGTTCCATCGGTAGAGCCTTAGATAGAATCGTGCAGTACATGGTATCGAGGGATAGATAGGGCGGCGGTCCTGCAGTAACAACTGGATGTGATGGGCCTCGTAATCCTTGCGCAACTGAGTAGAGATAGCTATCGGCTGCCGACAGGATAACCCTCAACTGCGTTTTCCGAGCCTTCAGACTCTTCCCAAAGGAAGCCTCGACGAACCGAACCGCCGTGGACGCCACGATGAACAAGCTTTGTGACATCTCCACCAAACGTTCCACCTCGTCGTCCGTCGCAATGGCCTCTTCACCTCGAAGATGAGTCTGTAGATAGAGCCGAATGTCCCCTTGAACGACGGAAGCCTCGATGTCCTGAAGGGTGCTGACGTTGGAGACGACCGGTGAGATGGAGTAGATGAAGGATTTATCTAGATGTACTTCAGGACGACTCGTTACGAGAATCCGGAGGCGAAGGTGGGAAGGAAGTGCAGAAGCGGCGTTGGCCAGAAGGAAGAGGATGTTTTTGGCGTGTGCTGGGTCGTCACACTCGTCAAGTGCATCCAACACAAGAACCACAGGACATGGCGCGTCATTGACTTCCTGAAGGGGTTCAAGGATCAACTTCCTCAGCTGCGTTTGGAGTGTCGAGCTTTGAGCTTCGGGATCAGCCTGGACAGCTGCTAGGAGTAGCGGCCGGAAGCTTGGGATGGAATAAGCGAGCTGATAGGCGATCGTGCTGAAGACGCGCTGTCCGTCGGTTCGATCTGCTTGATCTCGAGAGAAGAAAAAGCTGGCGCCAAGGTTTCCGGCCGCTGCGCAGTACTCGGATACCGTCTGTGCGATCGTGGACTTCCCCGTCCCTGCGAGACCGTACAGCCAGAAGATCTGGAGCGGTTCGGAACCGGTGCTGAAGATCCAGTCATGGAGAGTTTGTAAGATGGCAACGCGTGTTCCATCCAGGCAGCTGGAGGCCATATTCCGAACAGAGGAGTCGTATCGGGAAGGTGCCGGATTCAGGTTTGACTCAAGAAGGTTCGTGGCCGCTGAAAACGTATCCAATACGTCAATATTACAGTATGTACGCAGTAAAGATAACGGCGCACCCATTCCAGCCTGTATGAAGCAACCTGTCCTCAGATGAACTTCGACTACAACTAGATCAAAATTGCACTTACGACTTCCTTAATGTCTTGACGGAGCTCTATATGATATCGGACCCGATCAAAATCAGCCTGAGCCAGTGATTCGATCTGAAAAGCAAAGTGTCGGAATACTTCTCAACCTATGACCGGCAAGTTCGCTCACCTGAAAAAAGCGCATAGCCCAATCCAATTTGGACGAACACTCATTGACTCGATCCTGGACAGCCTGGTTAGTCAAGATGCTTTTCACTGCGGTCCTAATTTGCCGGAAACTGATATCCGCCTTAATGGTTCGAAGATCGTTGGCAATGCTGGTCAGGGTCCTGTAAACTAGATTAAGAGTTGAAGGCGAGGTCAGGTCTAACCCAAGCTCACTTGGCGAGGCGTTCAATACTCTCAAGGGTCTCTTGATTAGGGAGGGCTCGGTCAGCGAATGGAGTGATGACGATCAGGAGCGTGGATGTCCGATCCAAGAGTTGCCGGCAATCCCCCCGACTTTTCAGTATTGACTATAAGGGGTGTATGAGTGTCGAAGAGATGAAGGATGCACATATCTGGCGAGATCACCTGGGAAATGGCCAAAATTTGGGATGCTGCAGTGACAGCGAGCCGCAGATACGGAACAGGAGCGAACTGCGAGACGACATCCAGACCGCTGAATGCGATTGATCCACCGCCGAGCAAGCATTCTCGCAGTGAGTGTAACGTTTTCTGCCTCCTAGGATTTGTTGTGAGCATTACTATGCATATACTGAGCACTTGCGAAAGCCATGCTTACTGGGCATCTGCTGTATCGGAGGCTTCATGACCACTCGAGCGTATCCGACCACCGGAGATCGTGCCATTGGCTGAGATCCACATAGAACTCTGTCTTGGGTTCGTGATCTTATTTGCGTCTTGAGGATCCTCCTGTATTGCGAGCGGTTTAGTGTTCTGACTCATCCCTACCAACGACCAATCATCCTCGATAGGGTGGTCTAAGTTGCTGGGTTTATGCCGGTACCGCCAATTATGAAAGGACTTTCGGAATTCCTTCATTACCGGTAGAGAACAGTGAGCAAAAATGTACGAAAGCGCCCTGGAGAGAGGAAGATAAGGTGGAAATTGAGCGAAGCTCGAGCAATGAGGTTTAGGTGATACACAGGCGAGGTTTCAGTGAGGCTGGTCACAGTTGGTCACGCGCTTCTCATACCTTCAGGCACTGTGTGACGCGGTGACTGAAGAATGCCAGAGAATTAGGGAGATTGTCACACATTCTGCATTCGGGCCATTTTGGGAGGAGCAAAGCTGTCCAATTATAGTCGGTACTGTCACCTTTTCCTTCCCTTGTTTCCCTTTTTCGGTCCTTTTTTGTTTCCTTTCCCCTTATTTCCTTTTGCTTTATTTCTTTTCGCTCTGTTTGCTTTTGTTTTCTTTCTGCGGGAAGCGAATAAGAGAATACATGGGACTTTCATGAACAGGTCAGGCAGTCACACTCACCGCCTCGTAAGCGACGAAGCCGTTGAATCAGAAGAGCTCGAGCTCCCTGAATGAAGCGAGGCTCCGTGTGATGCAGAAGAGTTAGGAGGGACGAACTCTGCTTGGTCAGGAGGTTCTTCCGTGTCCGATGCTCCAGTAGTTCGACCGGGTGTCTGCGGAGGGAAGTTGCGTATTGACAATCCCGGTGAAGTGATGGTAGGACTAAGCGATTTTTGCCTCAAGATCAGATTCAAAACGATTGAGCAAACCCTCGGACCTACGAGGCGGGATAGTCGAGGTTGTTTTGGTCTTCTGGAATCGTGGCAGACTCGATGAGGTACTCATCCAAAACCCGCTCATCTCTATTGCTGATAGGCGGCGCTGGAAACTCCAGCTCTGGCGCTTTCGGGGGCTCGTCCGTTGCAAGTGCTGGGTCAAATGAATCGTCAAATCTGAGAATTTCGAGGCAGTTTGTAAACAGTTGTGTCAATTGGTAAAACGTTCAGATTGGCGGAGAATGATCATGCTCACTGGCTGAGACGATTACGTTTGTCGTAAATACCCTCATATCTGAGAGTTGTAGAATGCTCAGAGGTTTTTGGTTCATCGTCTGGTATTTGATTAAGAGGTGGGTCGACTGCATCATTCAGGGGCAGAGAACCGTCTAAAATTGGATTCTCTGGCCGCGGACTGTGACGTGGATTTGAGAGTCAAGTTAGCTTTGCTCTCATAGATGAAGGCACTAACGAGGTGAGCTTTAATGGATCTAGATCTGGGCTCTCTTTCGTGGCCTGTTCAGTAGGCACAGGCGAACCCGGTGGGCCAGGCTCTCCCTGGACAGGCGCGAGGTGATTAGACGGTGGTGGTGTAGTTTCGGAATCCTCTCGAGTGATAGGAAGATGAGAGAACTCTTTCGTGTTGAGTACCTCGGTAGATTGACTAGATTGCGGCCGCGAGGGATCATACGAGTTCGGTGAAGTACTGAAAAGACCGAAATGACATGGTTATCTCAAACCATGCTCGTAGCTGTTTTATTAATCATTCAGACCTACATGGCGAGATTGGCGTGGTTGTTCTGGGCCTGCAATTTCATTCCAGACCTGCCCGGGCGCTGATTCGACATTTTATCACCCTCCTTCCTAGGAGTGGACTCGAATGCGTTGTTGAGTCTGAGAGCTTCGGGACTTCTTTTTTTTCTTTTGTGAGAGAGCTTGTGTCAATAGGTGAGATCTTGAGATTAACAGGAGGGATTTTGCTAACTGTGCGATTCGGAGATCGGGCCTAGTAGCGTCTGAGTCACTCCCTACAGATGCTCGCGTTCCAGAAGCAGCGCGATCGAGATCGGATGGATTTCGACTTCAAGAGGTCTAATCAGCGCGCATAGAACATCGGATCCGTGTTCTGAGTGAAGGAGATGATGTTCACCGATTTCCGCTTGCCGCAGTAGCCTGATGGATGTGTGGAAGGTCTTGACCGTTGGAGCCAGCGTTGGAGCCTCCCGTGGGTTGCAGGGTCTTCTTTCTAGAACGTGGGTCTTGAGGTTTGGCTTCGGGTGGCCCCGGAGCCACAGCGCTACTTCCGGTTGGTGTATTGTTTGGATTGTGCACCCTCCACACAAGAGCCCGCATTCGCGAGCAAGGTCAGCTACTGCCCCTGTAGCACATGTCGCCACACTCACGAGCTGTGACTTGTAGGATCGAGGGTAGGGATTTCTGGCTCAGCGGTTCGATGACTTCGATCAGGTGCATCCCCAACCTGGTTATCGCTTATTGGCGAATGTGAAGAGTTCTTGCACCAAGTACAGCACTTGCACCAGGTACAGCACGAGCTGCAGTAACCGCCCATCTTGATATGAAAGGATAAAAATGTTGGAGATAAGGCTCTAGTGAGAAAGGTCAGAGATGGGGGTAAAGATATACGTGCGAGGAGTTCAGGGAAGAAATCCTCGTGGCTTGCGGCTCGTGGTCAGGGAATAACGTTTCGAAAACTGCCGGTTTTCAATGGAAACTTGTGAGCCAGCTATCGATTATATGGATTCAAGGAGGTGGGATATTTTCCATAGATGCAGTAAGCTAGGCCAGTGCGGCTGAGTGTAATTTAATTGCCAAGCAACAGCATGCTGCAAGCAAAAACCTCCAAGCCACAACTAGTGACAAATGTTATCACATGCGTTCTAAATGTTGTCGCACGCGAAGCTCGAAGCCGGCATGCAAGCCTTTCCTACCGGCGGTCATAGCTGATGATATATATATTATGGTATGGGCAGGTTCGGATTCTGTTCTTCTATCTTTTTTTTTTTTTGGTGTGAGGCTCAGACCCTCTCAACCATGCGGGTGGTCATGAGTACAATTGCGGTGGGCTGGAGCACTGGGATTGGAGATTCGTCATGACGCTGCTCCCATAATAGTATGTATGGTGAGACTGTAGAGCAAGGGCTGAGCCAGCTGAAAATTGATGTATTCGAGGACACCGCGCTGAAGCGACAAGTTTACAGTAAGGTCTTGCAGAGGTCCCGCATAGAGCAAAAAGTATATCAATTCAGAATATATTGGATATGAGACGTCATTAGGCTCTGCTTGAATACATCTCTTGCTCTCTTCCTTTTCCAGAAAAGAGGGGACAGTAGAGAAAGGTGATATCTAAGCCATGCATACCTGTAGACTGCATCCGTCGCACTTCTGACTACATATATACATATATTCTATGGAGCTGATTCGGCCCTCTCGTAATCGCGGTCGATACCCCTCATCAGGCTTTATCTAGACCGTCGCTGCCAAAATCACTTTCCAACGCCCCTCGCGCCATTGCTCGTCGTGTCCAGCCCACAGCAACACCCTCCAGATCAATTTAGCTCCTCTACTGTGCCGACCATCACACCAAATGTTTCTTGAATTGCGTTTCGTGATTGATGTGTCATCCTGATCCATGGATTAAATCTGACCATTGCAAACTTCCTCGGCCGGCCGTGGGAGCTCCTTTATAGTGATTTATGTAGTTCCCACGTCGCCATAAGCAGTCGCATGGTGAGTCCCAACCGGCGAGTAGCGCGCCATCACGCGGGTATCCACGAAGAGACATCTTCAATAGACCTGACCACATCCAGCTCTGACGCCCATATCTCAACGGTCCGGAATCAGCCAATGCTCATACACATCTATATTACTGAGGTAATGGAAGATGACGGAAGCAGACGGCGTCAGAGGAGTGCGACTGATTATTCGTTCACTCAAGATGCATCGAGACGTGTACTTCGGCGCGAACAAGCCCACGGTCTACAGGATCTAGATCGACGAGATGAAGAACCCATCTGAGGATTTTCTTGTGCATGGATATACAAAGGAGCTCTATGTGAAAGCTGGAGGACTTGGAATCCTGTGTTTTACTGAACATCGAAAAAGACGCCTTTCGTCCTTTACGTAAGAAAAAGCACATCGCCGGATGCAAGATGTCTCTGTAAGGCAGACGAGACGTCAGACGCGACGTAGAATTGCAACGGTTGCAGTGTGCTACACACAAGGGACAGGTTTTGTTTGTGTAGGATTGAACGACATGGCAAGGGTATTGAGGGTTACGCTCTCCCCAAACTTGCTTCCTCTGGTTGAACTATCCCAGATATTCTGATGGTTCAATGCTCTCTCTGGGCATGGCTCCGTGCTCATGCTACTCTACCCAAAACGACGGCCGCTCGAATCGATCATACCTATTGCGACGGGATCTAAGTGCAAAGGGGGAGAGAGATAAAGGCGACCGCACTTGCGAGTGAGCTGGCATCAATCTGCTCTTCATTCAACCACTTGTATCTGAGTGCTCGGTTCACCCACTTTCAGCACGGCGCCCTCATCGATACCAGAGACAGCCCCCTGACATACTTGATTCACCAATCAGTCTACTGGTAGAGGGGAGCTGCGGCACCTCTAAAGCGAGACTACAGGGATAGCTCGAATTTCCTTCGAGATTCGCCTCAAAATCTTCCGGATCTGCTGTGGCATCGAAGGATTGGAATTTCGCGACCAGCCACGGTTAACTTAAACATCACCCTACATTCTGGAGTACGTATGCAGAGTATGATCCGACGTAGTGAGTACCAGTCCGGGGCTTTGGATCATCGTGCAAGGAAAACGGTCGATAAACCCGTTGATGGCGGCGTTATAGATGTCGCGAGACTGCCCGCTATCCATCGATATCTATCGTCCCCCGGAACGCGGTGCAGACTGGAAATGGCCCGACACCACTCGACTCATCCACCGATGGGAGTGGGCGCAGAGCCATTCTGTCACTTGTAGCTGGAACGATCGGTTCATTTTCAGCGAGGTGGCCAAACTTACACCAATGACAGATCCCCAACACTCTACGCCACTAGTCACTTCACCGAGAGAAGCGGGTCGCCATACCATCAAATTGAGGCTACAGGGATCTATCGACTTCCATTCGAGCTCCTACTCAAGATCTTCCGGATCTGCTGTGGCATTGCAGGGTATGAATATCTTGGACAGCCGAGGCTCATGTACATGTTGCCTCGTACGCTAGCACGCGTGTGTAGAGCCTGGTCCGACGTAGCCAAGACGAGCCCAGAGCTGTGGTCGATCTTGCGAGGGAATCAGCCGATCACACTGTCAGCTGCCTGGTTGCAGCTATCGCAGAATCCCTCGTTATATATCGACATCAGCATTTTCAATCCACGGGAAGAACGAGATGGAGATGGTCCAATCTGACTCAGGTCATTCACCGCTGGCGGTGGGTGCGTTTACGTCTCTGGGTCGACGTTCTCCCACTGGCTGTCCAAACTATGTCGGCTCCTCGTCTAGAGCGCTTGGAGTTGGCGATGCCACGTGGTCCCGTGAAGACCCTGAACCTATTCAACGGTCATGCACCCAACCTTCGTCATCTACTCCCCACAAACGTGGCACTACGAGACTAGGGCTCGCCGGTCCTCCGCGACCTTCGAACGCTCGAGCTTTTGGACGTCAACTCCTACGGACCATCACTGCAACAGTTAACCCGTATCCTAAGCGGGTGTCTCGACCTCCAAAAACTTGTACTGAAAGGATGCATGGTTGATTATGAAGGAGTACAAGGCGGAGAGGGTCTGGCCTCAACAATTCACCTCTCGGGCCTCAAACTTCATCATCTGAAGAATCTCAGCTGGAAAACGATTCAACGCCTTCTAGCAGTAATCAAGACGCCCTCATGTAGCGACTATCATTTCTCATCCTCCCAAACCCAGAACAAATTATACACAATCATCACACATGATATCTTGGCTAAGTTTCGAAAACGACTGGCCTCCAGCGATAGATTACACTTGATGCACGGGTACCATGGGATCTCACTCGAAGTCGATTCGCATGGTCTGGATGAATCCAATTTCCACATCGAGATCCTTGATATGGCCACACACCATGAGATCATCCACTGGGCTTTCCACCTCATCGATGTAAATCGCGAAGCCGGTGGACCGATCCGAGCCAAGATCTCGGTACAAAACGGATTCAACGAGGAATCGGTTGCTCTCCTTCGACGTTGGTTACCTGCTGTAACCTCTGTGAGGTTCGACTACTGTGGTGAGTGTTACCCACCGTTCGAGCCCTGACGGACCCCTAGATGTCGGACGGACGCGGGAGCTGGATGTGGCCTTGGTTGTTGGAGATGTACATCTATAGCTCTCCGTACGACTGTGCGCCACTCGTCGAGATGATCAAATGTCGCCATACAGCTGCTACTGCTCACATGGGAGCTGAAGCCACTTCACGGGAGCTGGAACAACTCAAAAAGTTTGATATGACACTATGGCCACCTGAGAGGGACACGATGGACATCAAAGCCCTAAGAAAGTACTTGAGGATGCCATGATATTCAGTGGAAGTAGGTAGGAGAGAGACCAGAATGCGCTGGACCTGTATGATGGGGTGACCACGGCGAGAGTCGCGTTTGGGGCGTTGGAGGGGTTCTGGACAACATTAATAGTGGCTCATGCGCCACGCTCAAGAGAGGATTGCACGTCCTGGGCTACAGAGATAAGTGGGAAAAGTCATGTTCTTAGGTCAAGACTGTAGGAGGATTATCCCCCATAAAGATTGTCTGCACGGTCGGTTAAGGAGAAACTCATACTCGGAGATGAGTTTGCACAGGTCGTGAGGCTGAATACGTCCTTGCATCCTGTAAGACGCTCCAGTGTCAGCAACACCGTACCTTCATGTGCTAATCCTCCCCTCAGAATCACTTATGACCATCAGGCTGATCTAATCCGTTTTGTAGTATAGTCATTCGTTATTAGATCAGGGTATGCACCGAATGAAGGTATGCGTACAACATTCTCAGTGCCTTTATCACACGATAAGGTCCAACTCGGTGTAGTCTACGTGCGTGAAAGGCTTCGATACTACCTTCCTCGACCGCTTTTCTTGCACTGGATTTTTTTTTCGAGTATTAGGGATTGTTCTAGCAGAGCGTTATCAACAAGTGAGCAGCTTGCCTTTGAGGTATCGTCGCCAGAGGTCTAAAACATCTCTTCCGATGATGAATACGGACAGACCGATAGCGTTTCTCCACCTGACCACGCACCAGCACTGCTGTCGGCTCATCGTTATAAACGCAAAGAGAGAGAAGTAAAACATACCAAACAGGATCCATATCTTGGACCACATCTTTGGAAAGGCCTGAAGCACTTCGGGTTACCATGCCGACCAAATTTTGCCAAGACCACCGAGCGTACAACGCACCCGCCAGCTCCTTTCTGATCCCCAGCACGGCTTGCAATACCTCGGACCGTTTCGATATCTGACGGAGGAGTTCACCCATGAGCTTCGACACCGGAGGGAGTATCAACGATCCGATGAAGATGCGAGAGAGCGTCCCGCCAGTGAGTGTGATGGTCTCTCCACGTTCCAATCCAGCGCGGAAGTCACGATCTGGGTCGTCCAAGACGTCTCCACCATCCGCTACCTCCGCCATCTCGATATCAGCTGGGTTCGCCGCAACGCCGTGTGTGTTCAGCCGTGCCGCAGCTCGCCTGCTGGAGCGCGATGATGGAGCTCTCCGTACCGATACGAGCCTGCTGACAAGGAGGCGGAACGCCCTCCGATACGCCATCTGAATGAGCGGCCACATTGCGCATAATAAGAGCGGGCTGGGAGGATAAGACGTATGCCAGAACTGTTCGAGTGATTCGGCTGGGGAGGAGGAGCGGGACGTATGTTGACGCCACGCCACGCTGGGGATGACGGAGATCGGTGCGATGATGAAGGATGCGACGGTTGGCATGAATCCAACGCTATTAAGCGTGAGCGCGTAAGGGATGAGTGGGAGGTTGAACCAGGCGTTGAGACGCCATTGACGTGGATTCCGACCACCGAGCACCAAATCGGCCATTTTGTCGCCGAGGAAACATCGGACAGCGAATGAACCGTAGAGCGTCGATAGACCGAGGAGGGATCCGGTGACGACTAATTTCGCGGGGTTCAGTAGGTATGAGAGGGTGTCGTGTCAAGATGAGCGCGGTAAGCACGAGGCAGGCGGAAACCGCACCTATAAGAGCAGACCATCGAGCTGTGCGGGTCACCCCATTGTTGAACGCCTCCAATAGACGAAGGAGAGGTGGTGATTTTCCAGTAATATCAAATTCCGTCTTGCATTGGGGACATTTTAGAGCGTCTGGTTTTGAAGGCGATGGATCTTGTAACCGAATCCAGGTTAATAAGCACTGGATGGCGATGAGCAAAAGATAAGCAGTGGGCGATCATTCCAACAGGGTTTTTCCAATTTGAGCGTGATCTTACAGCCTCGTGCGCAACTAGAGTACAATCGCAAGGGTGAATCCACGTCCTCTGCGGTGCACTGGTTTCAGCCGCTTCCTCCTCCCGACAAATCCAACAGACTTTATTCCTGACGTCGTTCACGCCTGGTGGAGTATCCTTGATCCACAAAGCAGCTTTGTGCGTAGAGATCCTCGGTCTCGTTGGACTTGTATTCATGATGTGTATGAAGTAGCGGGTCGGTGGTGATGGTGGTGGCAAAGACCTGGACGCAAGTCCATGATGCCTCGTGTGAGTTTCTATATCACAAACTCGGTTCCCCGTTGCATCTTGGACTACCTTTCCTTCACACCCCCATCTCAGATGACTACTATACCTTCTCGCTTGGCTCGGACGGTGCGCATTTCAGCAAACGTAGGGGAAGCGAAAGCGAGGGCAAGGTCGCTGTACAGAGACTGGTATCGATGCGTGAGTTAACTGGGACCCAACCTCGTCCTACCACAGCTCTGACCGGGACGAACATACTATATAGGCACCTGAAATGGTCACCATTCACTCTCTCACCATCCCCCCATCTCTCATTCGGTCTCGGATACGAGCCGAATACGAACGGTATCGCTACGTCGAGGATCCCAAAGTGTTGGACATCCTGGTACAGAAGAGCAGGCAGGACTTCCAGGAGGTCATGAACGCGTGGGGCCAGGAAAGCCACATACTGGGATTGATTCTGAAGGACAAGACGAAAGAGCCCAAAACATTCCTGCAGAAGTTCTACGAAGGTTCGTGCAACACTCAAATAATCCCATTATTTTGAAGCGGGTTCTGACCTGACATTCTAGGGCGAGACGAGGATGCCGTGCAGATTGCTTCTCCTCCGACAAGCTACCCATGAGCTCTATTTCCCCAATAATTAGGAAGCGAATGGACCTCTTGATTCTCGGCTCGCCCGAAAGACCAGGTCCACCCCAGGGAGCGGGTCTCTTTTGTGTGAATTGTAACCCTTCGTCAAGACACTTCTTCGACAGACCCGCTTCCATCGATCAGGAACAGAAAGCAAAAGTTCAAACCATCAAACGTCGCCCTTGGGCTTTGAGCGGACAGAAAAGATATGTTCACAAAGAGCCAGCGTTCTCTTGTCCGACTTCAGAACGGGCTCCCTGCCCGAACAACTCCGGCTGAGGTTCAGAGAATTCTAATATTTATCGCACTCAACGGACGGTGGTTGGCAACAGGGTCGGGCAAGCGTACGAAGGGAATGTTTATGCCAGTCAAGGGCTATCAATGATCAACAAGCAAATGAACATTGCATCATGTTTCTTACAACTGTGGCTAAAACCTGGGACACTCTGAATGCTTTGCGTATGGATGCGAGGTGATTTCCTTCGCCGAAATCGTGACGATAGACCGCTGCGCTTGAAATCGCTATGGTAGATCAACCAGAGCAGCTTGTCTTATGGTGAGCTGAATATCGCGGACGGGGATTTTTGATTTTTGATTTTGTGTGAGAACGGGTGGGAACTCGCCATCGAGCGAATGGCCACTAGTCGCAAAGACCGTGTTTTCCGAACAGTGTGAGGTTCGACTCAGTAAACCTCCCGTCGCGGCCTTATACAGGGATAGACCACAGGCACTATCTCGCTCACCACTACCAGAGTGGTGAGTTTAAACCGGAGCCAGCTCTGGGGGGGAATGACCCCACATACCCCACGGATGGGGATCGAATGCGATGCCAGTGCACATTTTGTGTTCTGCATTGATTGTAGATTTGCGAGAGGCTGTGCCATATTCGCCACTCCCAGCCCAGACGACCACGTTTGCAACCTCGCCTTCGAGCTCCCCGAGCACATGCGATACGTTTGGCAGGGTAA
The DNA here is from genome assembly GCA_019632285.1 of Tulasnella sp. 332. Taxonomy (NCBI): domain Eukaryota; kingdom Fungi; phylum Basidiomycota; class Agaricomycetes; order Cantharellales; family Tulasnellaceae; genus Tulasnella; species Tulasnella sp. 332. The sequence continues at coordinate 90,043 of WSTV01000054.1, forward strand.
ATGGTACCACATATGAGGGCTCAACTCCGGAACCAACAACTATCTAGACGCTCCCTTCGCGTTGATTTCCACTGCGAGCTCGTCAAGTCCATACAAGGCGGACGAGCATACCATCGTCAACAACCGTCTCCTACTTTTGGAGGAGGCTACAAATGAGGTCGGAGCCACTCTCCCAGAACCACTCGTCCAGGCATCTTACCATTGGGTCGAGTGGTGCCACAACGAGGTGATACATTACAAAAATTCTGTCATGCCACGCCTATTCATCGTCTATTTCGGTAAAGAACCTGTCCATCTAAATTAGGCGACACGTTGACGATATGGGAAACAGGGCTGTACGTGGCCATCGCTGGAGGAGCAACGACAGGTGACCCAGTTCGCGTCGACATACTCACTCCAGCTCTTTCGTTCTTCTGGCACCTTCGCGACGAACCGATGATAAACAAGGCTGCCAAAACTTTCACCGCTCGCACGTCAGCTCTAAGCTTCCTTGACACAACGTATAAGAGGCAAGCAGAGAACAAACTTCCTCGTGTCCGGCCACCTACACGTCGTTGGTGGGACCTGATCATCTGGTCGAGATCAAGCTTATGGAACGCCTCGAAGGGAACAAGCTGAATTTTCCTCGCAAAAGAATCCGCGACCGGAAACCGGTGTGATGGCCAAGTCCACACCACAGAACGCTCGTTTCCTTCACAGATTTTGCGTCGAAAATGGATGCGCGCCGGTCCTCTTAGGTGATAATGACCGGCCAGGTGGATGGATTATGGTTGTGATAAAGTATTTGGACCCGAGCGCCTTCGAACCACTCCATCTTCTGGGAGGACAGGAGCGGTCCGAATCCGTAAACCGCTTCGTCCTATGGTTCAGGCTATGGTGAATTCGATCTATATGAAAGGTTATTTTCATGGTTACATTCGTGACATGAACCTTTTGGTCCCACAGGACAATGCTGGCGACCTTGGATTGAGGCTAGTGGACTCTGATTGGGGTGGGAAGGTCGGCGAGGGGCGGTATCCTATGCTTGTCAGCCACGTCGGCGTGAGGCGTCCAGTTGATACAATGGACGGGGCACTGATCACTAGGGATCATGATCTCTTTATGGTGGAGGCGGCGCTAGACGATCAGTGAATAATGCGGTATTGTTTTTTGCCTAGCTCCTTTCATTTATGATCAAATGCTAATCTTCAACGATTCATCACCAATGAGCTTGACAGCGTCGATAGACAATGTGCATGGAGCCTAGGGTTTTCGCAAAAGAGCTTTGGACAGCTTTCATTGAAGATCACCGGCAGATGATACCCCAGGGAGGGCGGTTCACGAAGTAACCAAATGGCGACACAAACAAGGTAGCGTCCATGTCAATCTTGGGAACGTTTTCTGCGAGCCAAGACATGACCATGGCTAAGACCCGGCACGCTTTGAATTCTCTACATCAAATAGGCGATCAGCAACGTTTTCATGAGTTGATATTCTACAAAGGCGGGAAGGGTACTCACCAATGGATTCACCAGCCATGCCGTCTCCCAACGATCCGGTGGCCAATTCCGCATGACAAATGTCATACATTCCTTGTGGGCTTCCTGAACGAGCGCCGAATCGTCTTCGTGATCCAAAATCCTAGGTGCGGGAGTTCTGTTGCTACCGGTGAACCCCCATAATCCATCCTGCTCGATCAAGGGCCAGACCTTGGCAGAACGGCAAGATGGCATCCCTGGATGAATGATGGGCACGCGGGACCAAAAGACAAAGTGCTCGACGTCGATTGGGACTGGAAATATAAAATCAATGGGGGTCGAGAAGCGATTTGGATATCAGTATCCTTGCGCATCCTTCTCAGCGCCGTAACAACCTGTAAAGGAAAATTGAACGAGTTTACGTACGTACCAGAGTATGGCCACTCGTTCAATAGGATCTTGTAGAACTCCTGAGACATGTCTGCGGTAAAGTATTCGGGCGAGAGGTGACCCGGTTTGGATATGGGTGTGCTCGGTATCGTAGGAGGGGTTAGCAGGCCAGATTTTGGTTCCAGTGACATGGTGTCTAGTCTTTTGCTTTCCTCCAACCTAATCCCATAGAGTGTGCCCTTCTCGAACAGAGACACTTCGGCCTTGATATCTGATGGATCCCAGCCTAATTTGACCTGAAGCAGATAGTTGACTAGGACGCCTTGTGTAGTTTAGGTGTTGCACCGGGAAGAGTGTGAAGGCAGGGCCAGGAGAGACTTACAAGCGGAGCCGTAGTGCGAGGCAATGCCCTTCGTCCAGTTCTCATACCGCGCTTGGAGGTCTGGATGGCGCTTTAGATTATCCAGATTACTTCGTAGATCACACAGGCCGATGACAGGTTGTGGTATCAGAAGGTCAGACGATCATTTTTCGGTCAGTGAGCGCTTACCCCGAGTCTCACATGGTAAAAACAAACGTCGGATCATGATAAATCCCTAGGTGGCCATTGGTCCAAAAAGAATCCAAGAATTTTCCTCACCTACTTGATCTATGACAGTTTCCCAACTGAACATTGGAGGGTAAAAGTGATGGATTTCTTCCTGGTTTTATCCCCCCAGACCAAGTGAGCGACGTGTCAAAGTTTATGATTAGGAGTGTTTTCGAACGCGCGAAGACATGATGTCCATTTGCTGCACACCTTCGTTGGCGGCCCGGTCCCAAGGACGGGAGGCGTCATTCGTAGATGTTGTTGGAGTTGCGAGCCTAATGGAGACAAAGACTCCAATTCCAACAGGGTGACATGAGGGAGGAAGTCCCAAGATTGAATGGGGCAAGTTGGGGCTGTGACTATAGGCCGTCTCGGGCCGGGACGGAGCTGCGGCGTGTCCGAAACAGTCGGAATCGACTGACCCCAACGACGATACGAGGCGGCGTATACCTTCATCATCAAGCCCACGATTT